>BLKR01001387.1:0-297552 GCA_011170035.1 Teleogryllus occipitalis
GCGGGGGCGGCGGGAGCGGCGGGGAGGGGGCGGGGGGCGGGGGCGGCGGGTGGGAGGTCGCACGTCGCCGGGGGCGTGCCAGCGCGCGGAGAGCGAGTGCGCGTATATAAGAGGCGGCTGCAGGCGCGCGGCGTCGGCCAGTGGTTCAGGACGTCCCAGGCACGACGCCGAGGCGCCATGAGGGTCCCGCTGCGTCAAGTGCTCGCGTTCCTTCTTCTGGGACTCGCTACAGCTTCCGGTCTAGCTCTTCCGGTACGTACATTGACAAAGAAAAGTCGGTGGACTTTCAGCCAATTTGAGAAACGAGGCCTAAAATTATTAACTCGTAGCCACACGGCAATAAAAAAAAGTATGTGTTCCTATCATTGTCAAAGGTTTTATTTCAATAATATAAGTCGCATTTTTTCTTAGTGATTACTAAAATTACTACAATATATCAATGAAATAAAATATAACCAAGCACTGGATATCAGACCTTAGCAAAACTCACTAGAAAACGCCTTTAATTAGTTTATACAATTCTACATCAATGGATCAGAAGAGCAGTGTATTACCTCTGCATTTTCAACACAGTCCTCCTGCTTCTTCTCAGCCATATTCGTGAGCACTAACAAAGTGTTTTAATATATTCATTCGCGTGCCCTGAAACTATTTTCTGATCGTTTCAGGTTTGAACCCCTGAGATACTGCGCAAACTCCATTCCATTTATTTCTTGTCATGAAAACCATCTGTTTTTTCCCAAAGATGTAACTCCCGTGCTAAATGTGTTCGCTTTCTATCGTTCACTAAGTTCACTTACTTGAACAATTTTCGATAACGCGCTTGAATGCTGCTTAAATAAATGAATTGTGATTTGGGTGCAGAATTCGTAATTATTTAGTACTAGAGTAATCCATGCCCTGTGGGTTTTGCTTTGCATTTCGGCAAACAAAAACACTCGTTACGCGTAAATTATCCGAATTCAATTATTTGCATTTTTAATGCTGAGTTAAATATATGAATTATTAATTTCGTGGAATGGGGTATTACTTACTTCATTAAAAAATATCCCTTTAATCCTATTAAATATTATCAATCCTATCTCAATGATTGTAGAACGTTCTTAATGTAATACAAGGAACGAAATTTGATCATAAGAATTCAATAAATACAATTTCCATTCAGGCTACTATCCTTTTAGACTAAAATGAAAAAGGAGATCCATCTCAGACATCTACAATATTAATATTTAAAAGTAAAACTCTTTTTTCAGGCAGAGCCCGCCAGTAAGAAGAATAAAACCGAGAGTAAGTATTTTTTTAGGCTTTGACGTCAATATGCACTTTCTGCTTTGCTTATGCGTCTTTCAGTTGCAACTCGATTAATATTAGGAAGAAAATCAACGAGTGCCAGGTGTAGCATGCATCATTTATATCTCTCGCGTAAAACACTAATAGCATAAAAAATATTTTGACGAAGTATTTCTCCCATTTTCATGATATTGAATATTGTAGACCTGTGTTTCGGTAAATGTATAATTAGAATGACTGTTGCAGTTGGCGAACGAATGCTCTACAGTTTTGACATTGATCCACCACAAGTAGAGCTTTCTGTGAAGAAGTTCGGCTAAAGCAATGGGAATCATCAATACTCTTGTACGTTCATTTACTTGAATAAAGCGAACGATGGCAAGTGTATGCAACATCTATTTTGTTTATATCAGTAACATACCTCAGGTTCTCTCCTTTCTTACCAGTACAGTCTTTATAAGATTCCACGATCCATTTTTAAATCAACTGGGCGTTCCCTGTATCACGCCATAATCAATTATTAAAATTAGGAATGCTCATGCAATATTTTTACAGAATTTTAGTTCCGAGGTTTGCGGATTATTAGAAGACATGTTCATGTTGCACCTAATTTAATATACATTTTCCATTGGATTAAATATGGCATCGGAGTTAGAGCTTTACAGTCATCTGTTATGAACATCAAATTCAGGATAGTACTCTCAAGAGTTTGTACATTTTGTCATAATTCATGTGAACTTGAAAACATTCGATGATCTTTAATTACAAATGTCTAGAATGATACGTAGTGCAATAAAATTAGATGAAAGTATCAAAAAATATTTGTTGTATGCACTCGAAACTTTCCACGATCACGGCGGAATATTATAATGATCAACAGCAACACATGATTCTTATATAAATTTCACACACGTAACATAAAAAGTTTGTAAACTGTCAAAGACAAATTCGGTCGTTTAGTGTAGTTTCGTGTTAATATTCACCAGAATTGAACCATTCATAATTCATGAGTTGCAACGAGAAACGATTCCTACAATTGTTTAAACTCTCTTGTTTTTAACTTTTTCTTACAATTTTCTCTACCATATTCTATTACTTATTATTCATTGAATTTCATTGATGACGAGCCAATGGATCATCAGTCGCTGTATATAACTTTTTGCTTCCAATTTCAGTATACCATAGAGTACGGAATGAATCGTAAAATATATCTGAAAGTATGTAGCATAAAAGTATTTCTTCCTAAATATTTTGACGGTAAACGATAAACTATAATCTAAAACTTTTATGAGTGACCATTTCATATCTGTCAGAAGTAAATTTATCACTTACCTAACATAAGACGCTTCGAAAATACTTCGTAAGTACATAAATGATTCAATAATGTTCGAAGAATCTTAATAATTCGTAAATTTACACAAAGAAAACGAAAAAAAGCTCATCTTGAAAAAGACCCATATTGATCGGCTTATTCGTCCAATTTATTTCAATACTTTGCGCAAGTGTTGAAAAGGGCCCTTGATTTGCTTCTGGACGGAAATATAGCTTTCCGTCGTTAAGTATAAATAAGTAAATTAATAAACTTATTGAGAGAGAGTAAATTGACAATTTAGGAGGTAACAGAACAAAGAAGGTAAATGCTTTTAAAAACTCAAAAGATAAACGTAAAATAGCATTTAGAACCATTTTCCTATGGATGAGCCAAAGTGACAGTTCGCGAAAACAAGTGAACAGTATATGTATTTCAGAGAAGTATCCCTCCGCCGCGACAGCTGTTCAGTCACGCCCCTTCGTTAAGCGCTAATGGCTCCTGTAAAAAACATCCCTATTCAGAAGTCTAAGAGTTTCGCAGAGGTATATGCACGTACGCGAATCTCCGAAATATTTAAATTTAATTTCGTATGTGGAAAATCTCTTAACATGCTCTCACAATCAGTAAAAGAAAACTGCCACGAATGTAAATAAAAAGCTCTCAATCACAGCTCGCCACACAACAGCACAAAGACCGGAACCACGTACATCTGCACGCATCTCGCATTCAAGAATCGATTTTAAAATAAACATAATATATATATCACACAAAAAGTAAATTCAATGTAATATATAAAGAAAAAGTGAATTTTTACAGTAGAGCACATAACACTGCACTTCCTAATTTCAATTATTTCTCATGGCGCACTATATTTTTGTCGGACGAGGACATCACAAAAGGAAGCGTCGAAGCCATTTACAAGTTATCCAACTGCAAACGAAAGAATGCGGGAAGGGAGTCTAATGGGCTCAAAGGCACGACGACCACAGAACCTTCAGTTAAATTGCCAGCACTAGCACTCACTTTGGTTCATCCTTAGGAAAGTCGCTCTATATAAGTTTTCAGGTTATTTACACTGAAGATTATAAAATACTCCACATTCCTTACGTGAATTTCCAACACCAAAAAATAGATTAATACATAGTACGTCTTCATCATCTTCCGCTCACGCAGTACCGTCATTTCCCCGTTCGGTCCATCTGATATTCAAAAGATATGGCTCTTATTCTTCGGAAAAGCCTCTTTCTGAGAGCCAAGAAACTAATTCTAGATATTTGCACAGCAGGCCGCCAAAGCAACATTCATGAAACGACAGTGGCCAATTACATATTCCAAACACGCTCTCTCTTTAATGACTACTGATTTCCAAGCGACATAAATTGACGAAACATAATCAACTTTAATCAATTTATAACGGAAGGAAAGCAAGGAAATACTTCATACAAATTCTGAGACTGAGAAGATCCACTGGTAGTAATTGAAAGAACAACAAAAAGAAAAAAAGACGAAAAGATGAAAGCAAGAGACGCAAATCTTGTTTCTTTCCCTTGGCTAATAAAGTATGCGAAGAGGCACTTCCAAAAGATCTTCGAATTCACGAAACTCTGCAGAAATATTAATATTCTGCTTGAAGTCTTTTATTATCACAATCTCCTTTGTGCACACATACTCCATAATTGAGACTGGTATCTATTTTAAGTGTCCTTTAATTTCAAACGTCGATTCAAACAAAACGAACGCAAAAGAAAATTATGCTTCTGAATTAAATGTTCGCCATCTCCAAATAAATAGACATTTTAATCCGTCTAAACAACAAAAAAGTTCATTATATTCCAATAACCGTTCAGAAATGAAGTTTCTTTTTATCCTGCATTGATTTTCAGAAAATCTAAACACAGTAGTTTTCATGCGATCGCTGTTAAAATCGCGTACATACACACTGCAACAGTAAATATAAAGTACTTCTAAAGCACACCTAATGAATACGAAATCAGTACACATTACAAAAGGTTTTTCGCAGCCATTGCCCCTTAACATTCGCCGCATGCTTCGTGAAAACAGTCAACAATCAATATTGTTTGACGGCTGTTAATTCACGAATTTCGAAAGCACATCGAGCATATTAATTCTCGAGTTTTTCTAATTGCAGGTACACTATTTGATGAAGGCAATTTGTCTCTTAAGTTTGGCAATCTCACAAACCAACGCAACGCCAGAAACTTTCATGACTCGAGGCAGAAATTTAAGAATGAAATTTATACCGTCGTATGTTCATGAACATCACAAATACGCAGATAACGTAGTCGCCTCTTAAGACTAGAGATGAAAGGTGTTTTAACAAGTTCACTGTTTAAAATTTGCACAATTTGCAATACATTTCTAATTTCTTACGAATGAAAAATGGGGCATATTTAACACACAATATATATTTAATTATTTAAAGATACGCCTCTTCAATGCATTTGTTCCAAGTCAAACACTGTGAGTTGAATTAATATCTTACCTAACATTGGATGTAAACAAGTTATAATTCTGCGAATGAAATGTTTATAACATTAAACACGCTCATAACTTTTTTGTACTGTGTCTTAAACATAACAACGCCACGAAGAGAAGATAAAATGGGCTGTACCAGAACGAAACGCATGGAAACTCAAACACGGAGACTTCCTGAGCAAAAACGTGGGTCATGAACCGCGTGGCGGTCGGGCCGCAGGGTGACGGAGTGGTTGACTGCAGGCGAGGAAGGCGGCGGGCGGCGGGCGGCGGGCGGCGGGCGGCGGGCGGCGGGCGGCGGGCGCCTGCGACCCACGGCGTCGTAACACAGGGCTGCAGGCGCCGGGGGTCGTAAACGTTGGAGAAGTGGAGGGCCACAGCCATCCCCTCCCCTCGACACAGACCCTCGTGCAATACGAAACAGAACGCACGACTCCGCCGTGACTTGGAGGGTGTGTGTGGACTTCGAGAAAAAAGTGAGCGGCGGGAAGGATAGGTCAAGATGAAACTTCCAGCAAGAGCAAGTCCGCCGACACCTCGCTGAGGCGTCTCAGTATTAGTGCAATTCCTTCTTGATTCGTAGTAACGGTTTTAAAGAATGCTTTGCACCAAATACTAGTTTTCGTCGTAACTTCAAGAAAGGTCGATTGAATCACAATGTAATTCTCATGAAATGCAAATCTACGTTTGTAATATCCGCTTCAAATAGGCTGAAATAAAGCTGTAGAGCTACAATTCGTTTTATGATCTCTTTCATTAAGTCATGCCTTTTCAATGCATTCAAATAACTCATAATTAATCTCTTAAGATTCTTCCAAAAACATGCAAACATCTAAGTAGAACAGTATGTAATGATATTTATAGGTTTGTTGCATATGTAAAGTATTAAGTAACTACAACAATTGTTTAACTCCAATTATTCCATCACTTTAAATGAATTTTCAAACCATCTAAAACGATATCGTGGACAGAAATTGCTGTACATATCAATCTATATAAAATAGTGTACCGCCAAACCAAGCGCTATTTCAGGAAAGCATTGACGCGCTCTTGAAGAAAGAATATCTTAGACGCGACTCCAAGGGCGCAAATGAAAAAGGAAATCGACGATGCAAAGTGAAAAGCTGACAAAGGGATGCAAAGGAAACAACACAAAAGAATAAGAAACTAATGAAGGGAGACACTGGCAGTATACTGAAGACGATTATATTAAAGTAGATGAGTTCGTGATTCAGTATTTAGACACATCGCCTAGTAAAACAAGGAACATTATACTGAATTTCCCAGTCAAATTTATTCTGGACGACGTTCGCAGGGAGAAATTGTAGGAATGGAGAGAGAGGTAATCTCTATCGTGGCGTTTGCCAAAACAGTCATCTTTACAGTTATAAACACACGAGAGCGGGAACGAGAGCGAGAGCTGGAACGAGAGCGAGAACGGGAACGAGAGCGAGAACGGGAACGAGAGCGAGAACGGGAACGAGAGCGAGAACGGGAACGAGAGCGAGAACGGGAACGAGAGCGAGAACGGGAACGAGAGCGAGAACGGGAACGAGAGCGAGAACGAGAATGGCAACGAGAGGGAGAACGGCGAGAGCGAGAACGGCAACGAGAGCGAGAACGGCAACGAGAACGAGAACGGCAACGAGAACGAGAACGGCAACGAGAGCGAGAACGGCAACGAGAGCGAGAACGGCAACGAGAGCGAGAACGGCAACGAGAACGAGAACGGCAACGAGAACGAGAACGGCAACGAGAACGAGAACGGCAACGAGAGCGAGAACGGCAACGAGAACGAGAACGGCAACGAGAAACGCGAGAACGGCAACGAGAACGAGAACGGCAACGAGAGCGAGAATGGCAACGAGAGCGAGAACGGCAACGAGAGCGAGAACGGTAACCAGAGCGAGAACGGACACGAGAGCGAGAACGGCAACGAGCGCGAGAACGGCAACGAGAGCGAGAACGGGAGCAGGGGCGGGGACGGGAGCGGTAGGAAGAGGGCGGGAGCGAGGGCAGGAACGGGAGCGAGAACGGGAACGAGAGCGAGAACGGGAACGAGAGCGAGAACGGGAGCAGGGACGGGGACGGGAGCAGTAGGAAGAGGGCGGGAGCGAGGGCAGGAACGGGAGCGGGAGCGAGAACGGGAGCGGTGTCCGAGGCAGTAGGAGCGGGAGCGGTTGAAGCGGGAGCGGGGATGGGAACGGTGCGCGAGCAAGGACGGAGGCGGGAGCGGGTACGGGAGCGGGAACGGGAGCAGAAGCGGGAGCTGGTCCTGGAGCTGGAGCTGGAGCGGGATGTGAAGCGGGATCTGGAGCGAGAGGCGTGAATGAGTTGCGGGAGGTTCCCAGGGGCGCGCGGGCCCTGAGAGGGCTGCTTATCGCCGTCCGCCGACCTCCGCCGCCTGCTCTGCCGCCGCGCGCGCGCGACCTGAGTTATTGTGCGAACGCCGCCGCGTAATTTCCGCAGATTTATGTCGCTTGGAGATTCATCGGGCGGCGGAGAAGGGTCTGCGAACCGCAGAAACGAAGAGCAGTGGGAGACGGAATGGTGCTGATAGCGCCTCAAAAGCGGAAGGAATAGGGCGACAATGGAGTAGAGGTTTTGAAAAGAGATGAGAAGATACAAAACAGGCAGGTAGTTAAGTATGTCCCTAAGAAGTGTTCGAAAGCATAAGAATGAATAAAGGAAAAGTATCGTTAAGATGAATGGCCCCAGATTTTAAAGAGATATAATAACCCAAAAACAGCAAAAAAAGATGTATACATTTTTAAAATCTTTATAAAATAAAATAGAATAGCATAATTCATACGAAAATTAATTTTCATGTATTTGGGGAAAAAGTACATGTCAGAAAGGAAATGTCAAAAGAGGTCTTCAGAAATCAACGAGATCTTCGCAGATCCCATTACGCCTTCTATTTTTTCGTTTGTTCTGGTCACCATGGAAACCCACCTCATCGGTTCTACACAGGCATTCAACGCAGATCATAAACCGCATTCGTCTGTGAATTCCTTACTAAATCAGCACCAGGTTACCACAACTACAGAAATCAGCAACGAGTCCAGATCCCCATTACATCTATTTTTCCGTTTGTTCTGGTCACCATGGAAACCCACCTCATCGGTTCTACACAGGCATTCAACGCACATCATAAACCGCATTCGTCTGCGAATTCCTTACTGCACCGGTTCCAAGCAGACCCCAAGCCCAAAACAAAGGTCAGCGGTCGAGGGGCGCGATGGCAGGCGGCGCGGCGGCGAAGCAGCCGAGGGGCGGCGCGCGCTCAAGAGGCGCGTGGGCCGCGGCGGCGCCGAGGGCCAAGGGCGCGCGCGATCGCAGCCTCTCCGCGCTGATGAACGGCGGCCTGGCGCTGACAGCGCCTCCGCGGCGGCCGGCCGGAAGTCGGTAACGAGGATCTCGCGAGGGCTCTTCCAAGCCTGCCTCCCTGGCGGCGCGCGATTCCTCGTCCCTGGAGCGCTAATTATCCCGCTCGGGCGCGCCCGGTAGGCGCTTCCGCCGGCGCGCCCCTACCCCAGCCGTCGCTGCTGCGGCCGCCCAATCAGGCCTAGGGGGAGGGGCATTCAAAGAATTGATTGATTTTTTCGTGTTTCCGGGCGCGTCAACTGCTTTGGTCATTAGTCCCGATAGTGTAGTGCACGTTTTTTCGCGGGAGATGGCGGTGATCTTCCCCCGCTGGATGGCGAGATCCGGCGCCGACGTATCGGCTAGTGGGGTTTCCCCCGAACCAGGACTCCCCCACCAGCGGGGCACCGCCCAAGCCGGGACAAGCTCTAAGCTCCCGATCAGTCTCTCGGAATATGTAGTAGTGTAGTGCATGTTAGTGTAAGTGTGTGTGTAAGGGGAGAGGATAGGACAAGGAAGAGGAAGGACTGATCGCGCGCAGTCCGTGGCCCGTTTGTTAGGGCACTGCTCCGGCATTCGCCTGGTGTTGATCGGAGAAACCACGGAATACTACCGATCAGAGCAGCCGGCTGCTAGAATTCTCCTCCAGACAGCGACTGAATTCGACCTAGCTGAAAAGCTAGTGTCGAAAATCCTGCCGCCGCCAGGAACTCGAATCTGGGACCTCCCGATCAGAGGCGCTGCAGTGATATCAGTTGATGCACTGAGCTACCGCTCCCGGTGCATTCAAAGAAGTACTATGCATCTTCACTGACAGTTATAGTCACTAGTTTTATACATTCTTTATTGTATGACTGAAGTGGACATGGTGCACCTGGCAGACTTACAAAAGGTCAAATAATGAAGCAGCTATTCCCGAGTTCAAAAATATTCCCTGGCAATAAATAAACTGAGAAACGACAGCAGTAACGGAGACAATAGCGGCAGGTAGAGTGGTTTGCAGTAATGTCCATTTTGATACGCTTCGTTAGATACAAAAAATACATGCCTGTGGAGGTAGCCCTACATCTCCGTCCAATTAGAGAGCTTTCTCATAATATTCCTTTCTCAAGCAGTTTTGACTTTTTGAGTAATGAAAGAGAGCACAAAAATTGTGCTCACAATAAGTTGATATATAGCAAATTAATATGAACGTTACAATGTTTTAATGAACATGTCTTAAATTAAAAATCAATTAGAACACAACTAATGGATGTTAACGAATATATTGGGAGGTGACATTGCTCCATCTCTCACCGAAGACGCCCACACACTAATTCTCGCCAGAATCACGTCTACTGTTCAGAACAATATTACTACAGCAACCAATGTCTCCACCTCCAGTGACTATAATGACTATTACAAGCTCTGCTATTACAGTATCAGTCAATTTCAGTGGAATTCACTGACGCCCATTCCTTATTTGCGACCTCTCCAGATGATTAGTGCCTATTCATCGAATTTTCATTGTCGAAACTTCGTCAGCATAACTTACTCTACATCTGATACCGGGAAATGAGAAATGAGTAAACGCTGGGAAGTATTTAACAAGAATAATTTACTTATTATTATTATTATTATGAATTAGAATACGATTGAAATAAGTCAACGCAGATTAACCTTTCCCCATATATTAACGTGGTCAAAAACATCTGAATTGTAATAAACATTGAAACACAATTTAGGAGAAACTGTATTTATGCGCTACTTAATCGCGCGCAGGTGTTGCAACTTTTGTATTCCATTGAAATTTTTTGACTTTCAATTGTTATTTTTGCGATAGAAAGACACAATGTTGCTTTTTGATACGAAAAAATAATGTTTTAAGAGTCTTTTTACATTTTACATTTAAAATACAGTAACGACTAAAGAATTGCAATTGAAAACTCAATTTTTTTTCTAATCTTTATGCCATTGAAAATGTCTTTACAGGCAGATTTGCAATCAAATATTGTCGTTGAACATCTTCGAAAGATTCAACCGCGGAAAACGAACATTTATAGCCACACTGGAATTAACCTTTTACTTCCTCAAGCGAGACTAATGAAGAAAACAACTGACTAAGCATGCCTGAAGACTCGTGCTTTATTTCCACCGGCTAAGTTGAATTCTCAACTTGACGTCACGTTCTGTGCCTTCGTGTTAACAACGTCCAGCCTCAACGCAATCAGCACTCAGCAATTCGGCCGCTCAGCAACGAGCTCATCGACAGGCGCCCACCTGTCCAAGAAGCCTCGCTGAGGGCGCCGCGTCCCTCCCCCACGCTCGAGTCACGGTCTGCCCCTCCCTCACTGACACGTGCCGCACCGCCCGTCCTCGCCCCACAGGCAACAGTCCCGCGCGCATAATTCATCAGCCCATCGACAGCTGCCCGCGGCCGCCCCGCCCCGCCGCCCCGCCCCGCCCCGCTCATTTTAATAACGCCCCCGCTCCGTCCCGCTGCAGGTGGCGCGCCGTCATTTGTTTTGGGCTGCGCGATCGATGCGAAATAAGCTGAGACCTCGAGGCGCGAGCAGCCAGACGCTGACGACGCGGGGGAGCGGCGGAAAGACTAATGTGGGTGCGTCGCGGTGACGGTGGGAGATGTGATGAGCTGAGATAATGTAAAATGAGAGAAAACTAGATCGGTTTTGATTGATTTTTTTCGGGGTATCCGGGCACGTCAACTACTTTGGACATTAGTCCCGTTAGTGTAGTGCATGCTTTTTTCGCGGGAGATGGCAGTGGTCTTCCCCCGCTGGATGGCGAGATCCGGCGCCGACCTACTGTCGGCTAGTGGGGTTTCCCCCTAACCAGGACTCTCCCACCAGCGGGGTACCGCTCCAGCCGGGACAAGCCCTAAGCTCCCGACCGGTCTTCCGGAATGTGGTAGTGTAGTGCATGTTAGTGTGTGTGTGTGTGTGTGTGTGTGTGTGTGTGTGTGTGTAAAGGGAGAGGATGCGTGGCCCGTTTGGTGGGGTACTGTTCCGGCATTCGCCTGGTGTTGACTGGAGAAACCACGGAACACTACCGATCAGAGCAGCCGGCCGCTAGAATTTCCCTCCAGACAGCGACTGAATTCGACCTAGCTGAAAAGCTAGTGCCGAAAATCCTGCCACCGTCAGGACTCGAACCTAGAAGCTCCCGGTGAGAGGCGCTGCAGTGACATCAGTTGATACACTGAGCTACAAAAACGGTATCGGAAACTTTGGTGAAGAGATGGACTACGAAGTGAGTTGGGTAAAAGTAGCGTAAGAAACATGAAGTGGAGGTGAAATGGATGTACAGTGCGATGACGTGATAACAGAAGTGAATCAGAAGTGAAGTAAGCACATTATTTTCATGCTCAATATATTAAGATAAATCCATTACATTCGCACTCCTTTCTTATTCTACCTTTCACCCGAATGCGAAATTCTCTCTTCTTACAATAATATTGAAAATTGCATACACTACTTGCGAACACATTATTACAATTGAAATAAATGATTTATCACTACAACATTTTTCAAGAGGTGCTATATACAGTTTAAACTATTATTGATATAACTGATGCAATACAACCCAATCAAATATACCCTTACAGTCATACCCTTCACTACAGTTACCAATGGTGCGCGCGTGAAAATCAGCTTAGCAATGATATTTGCTTCGTTATGGAAATGTCTAAAAATAGAATTGGAAATAGGATATTGCGACCTGTCCTACGTCCTGCCATTTAACACTCATCTACCCCGATCATCGAATCTTTTCTTTTTCCAATTCTGCCACAATGGAGTAACAAACTTGGTACTGTAACGATTCTTGTGTGAACTGCCGGGGTACATTGCCAGCATTTACATATTAATTTGGCTTTGAATATGGAACAGATCACGTTTGAAGTTTTTGGTATTAGCAAGCAGGTTGTCATTGCTTGAAGGAACAAATACCCACCGTATTTAACGAGATACGCATAGGACCATGGCAGCACTATACAGTTCGTAATCAACGAGTTAACTACACATCGGTGATATCAATAAAAATGAATCACAACAGAGCAATATTAGGTTGCTATACGAATATTGTAATTAGATATGTAATGATTTTGATGTGTAATTAGAGGTAATACGGCCGGAGATTTGCCTTCATAAAATTGTTATAAACAAAAGAAAATAATTTTTAAAACTTCAATTATATAATTGTAGAGAGTTATAACTTTCTCATCTAATGTATATTAAATATTCGTGTCACTACCTCATAGTCCAGTCCTACATTTTCTTTATCATAACAAAAAAAATTAAAAAACAAATGTTCAATATGGTACCCATACAGTAAGCTCAAAGTAAAGTATAAACAGTAAATCTCACTGAACTCAAATCATTAATGAATATTGCGCCATTATGAACGCCAGTAAAATGCACGCCTTGAGATGGCAATGAACAAAGGAATGTTTGTTTTGTTTGCCTGTGTACTTGGAGACTGATACATTTGCTCGCTCCCTACACGGTCGAAACTGAGGACAATCCTCTAGGTGGTACTATCTAGACTCCCAGCGCAGCCAGTAAATTTTGACTCTACTTTCCGGCAGGTGGTGTCACGACCACGGGCCCAGGAATATTAGTCCGCTACTTGTGATGTTTCCCGGCTAAGAGAAAATGGGGACCAATACGAAGGGAAACTGTCCGAGTATTCAATTTTGTCGTGCATTTGGCCACGTTTTTAATTTTCTTTTTATTAGACTCAAGTACAACACGGCCATTGTGGATTTTCCACCCTTCCAAAATCCGAGCACTTCATCTCGGATCGAGCCTGCATTATTGGGGGTTCAGAGACGAAGGAAACCTAAGACGACTTTTCACGTTTCTTTTCCCTGTTACCATCCGCTGTTTCCCCATTCTTTCCGTGTTGTCTTCCCATCGCGTCGCAAGGATCGGAACGAGTAGTAGCAATAACGAATATGCTACGTATGAAGACAAAAGAAAGGAAAAAGCAAATAATCAAGTCAAAGAAAAAAGGAAAAGGGTAAATACAATGGAGAAAAGCAAGAAGAGCAACGAAGAAAGGCAGCGGATAAAGGCAGTGGATAAAGGCAGCCGATAAAGGCAGCCGATAAACGCAACTGATAAACGCAACTGATAAACGCAACCGTTAAACGCAACGGTTAAACGCAACTGATAAACGCAACCGTTAAACGCAACGGTTAAACGCAACTGATAAACGCAACTGATAAACGCAACCGTTAAACGCAACGGTTAAACGCAACGGTTAAACGCAACGGTTAAACGCAACGGTTAAAAGCAACGGTTAAAAGCAACGGTTAAAAGCAACGGTTAAAAGCAACGGTTAAAAGCAACGGTTAAAAGCAACGGTTAAAAGCAACGGTTAAAAGCAACGGTTAAAAGCAACGGTTAAAAGCAACGGTTAAAAGCAACGGTTAAAGACTTAGGGATTAAAGCAACAGATACACTAGGTAAGGCGAGCCTGCGCTGGGGAAGGGCTGGCGGCAGGGCGCGTTTCGCCGAGTAAATTAGACACAGCGCCGCGAGCGGCTCCGGCGCGAGGAATGTCTATTACACGCGGAGCGGAGCGGAGAGGGGCGGGGAGGGGAGGGGACGGGCGGAGAGGCGGGGCGCCACGCGAGGCCTTCCGGCGCCAATGCCCAGCGGCGCGCGCGCGCCGGACGAAGTCTACGCCCTGCCAAATTAACCATCACTCGTAGACTGCGCTCTGCGCCGGTTGCGCGGGATTGAATTATTTGCAGCGCAGGCGATTACGAGCTTTATTTTGAGATATGCGTTTGCGAAACTTCCATGATTCGCAAAAGGCGGACAGACTGGAATATTCTTTTAAAAAATATCAAATTAGCGTTTTATTTCAGACAAGTTGAGAATGATTCTAAGCAGTATATCTCGCTGGGAACAACGGATAATATTTTGGCAGCAACAAACTAAGAAAAACAGTATTTGGAACAAGACTGACAATGCATCATTTCGATTGCGATTCCAAATTACTAATATATTCTGATTGATTGATTTTTTCGTGTTTCCGGGAGCGTCCACGGCTTTGGTTATTAGTCCCGTTAAGTGTAGTGCGTGTATTTCCCTCGGGAGATGGCGTTGATCTTCCCCCGATGGATGGCGAGATCCAGCGCCGACCTACCGTCGGCTAGTGGGGTTTCCCCCTAACCAGGACTCTCCCACCAGCGCGGCACCGCCCCAGCCGGGACAAGCTCTAAGCTCCCGACCGGTCTCCCGGAATATGTGGTAGTGTAGTGCATGTTAGTGTCAGTGTGTGTGTGTAAGGGGAGAGGATAGGACAAGGAAGAGGTAAGATAGATCGCGCGCGATCCGTGGCTCGTTTGTTAGGATTCTGCTTCGGCATTCGCCTGGTGTTGATCAGAGAAACCACAGAAAACTATCGACCAGAGCAGCCGGCCGCTAGAATTCTCCTCCAGACAGCGACTGAACTCGACCTATCTGAAAAGCTAGTGGCGAAAATCCTGCCACCGTTAGAACTCGAACCTAGGAACTCCCGGTCAGAGGCGCTACAGCGACATCAGTTGATGCACTGAGCCACCGCTCCCGATCTAATACATTTTGAGAAATGTGATCATTTCAAAAAATACAGGATATATAGTAGGTTATTTGCCTTGGATCGCAGATCTGGATATGGGACAGCCGAAGTTACTCCCAAATGCGTGAAAATGTCGGCAGCCCAAGCAGAAAACCGAGAACGGCCAGCGAATCAGCAGCGGCCTAGCGCGACGCCGACTCCGCGCAAAGCCCGCGCGATAAGGCCGTTGATGGCGAATGGATGGCGCAGGCAGCGCGCGGGAGCTATTCAACGCGAGTCGGAGGCCGCACTATCAGCGTCGTAAGCGGCGGCCCAGCGCTGGGAGGGCGGTGCAGCGCGCTTGGCTAAAGGCCGCCGATGAACTCCCCTTTCAAGCGACTGCGCGTGGCTCTGTGCAAGGACGTGGCTCCACAAACGATGCAAAGATGCCTTCTCTAACGTCCGCCCAAAGAAGAGTCCTTGTGATCATTTCTAGTGTAACGAGCGAATGTCAAACGTCGGCACAAGGATGATGAAATTTGAGTTGATCGTTACATTTATATCACGCAACTGAGGTCAATACGAGTAACTTCCAGTACACGCCCACTTTTGCAAAACTAGTATAGGATGGGGCGTGAAGAAACGGACAAGCATCAGATGTTTTATACATTTGCAAAGGTTTAAAACTGAGGTGGTATATTTCCCCAATTTTTTTCTGAAATTTAAATTGCAGAATCGAAATTTCATATTCTACTTTAGCTGCGCTGTGATTTTTGGAGCATTCCAGGGAGATATAAGATTATTCTCAAACGACAGAACAAAATGAGTTCATTCTATTCGTTTGGAATGATACCAGAGGATATCATTTACGCACCATAAAAATAAAACGTTTTAGAAACGGTAATTTCAAGTTTAGAGGCATTCCATGGTGAAAAAGGGTGAAACGTTTCGTAACGCGTATGTGAGCCATTCCACATCAAATCGCACAAAAAAGACCAAAATTTGACCTTCACATTTTTAATTATTTTCTATTGTTTACTATTTATAATATGGATCAAATAAGTAAACCCGTGTTATTTATTTTTCTAATTTTATTATTTTCGAAAATACTGCATAGTAAAATTTGCTAAAAATGACCCGCTTTACAAACTTAAAAATATCACATATTTGAATACCTAACTATACATATAACTATAAACTTGGAATACTAATTATAAAAACTCCGTTCTAATTCCACTTGAAACAAAAAAAATTTTAATTTTTGAGATTTTTCAAAATATGTAATTTCCTAAATTTTCAATTTTTTTGAAAAAAATGTAATTTTGAAAATTGAATATTTTTGTAAACTAGGTGAGCTAAAAATTTTCAAAAAATATTTATAAACGCACTATAGTATCGCTGACATCCCAAGAAAAAATCAAAGTGGAATCTCAGTAACTTTAAACAATATAAATCTTTTATCCAGTGTGCAGTAGATTGCTGCAACAGACGGATTTCTACGTTTCTGGTCGTTGGTTTGTGTGGTTGAAGCAGTAATTTAAGTACTACTTGAGGTGGTTTAACTTCACGATTGTATTTAGTTATTAAATGACGGATTCTTGAGTCAAGTTTTGACTGACATTTTGAAATTTTCGGGTCCCACACAACTCACTTCAAATATATGTACTCTCTTACCGTGGAATTTTGTTCAGACCTATAAGTAAATTCGGTTGGAACTGTGCATTGTGACGAAAGTTCAGGAATTCCATTTCTTCATCACACTTTTTAGCCACGTTTATCTTGTGTTCGATTGCTGCGAAGTGTCGTTTAATTTGATTGAATCTCCAGCTTTCAAAAATTACTAGAATTTGAAAGCTGGAGATTTTCTATGTTCCTTAATAACATCTTTATTGTCTGATTTTTTAATTGACGATGAAGAATTTCTCTGTGTGAAAACAAATTATCAGTGATAGCACTTTGGTTACTAGTACTGTCTGAAATGTCTCGTGAGGATACAGTTTTCGTTACAATTTTCTTTTCTTGGCGGGGGTATATCCTATTGCGATTAAACTCTTGTTTATCTTTTCTACACTCATTTCGCAGACACTTTACGAACTCTGAAGAGTTTAAATTGTCATTTCCCTGATTTCCACTTTTTTACTATATTAATTGGACTTTCCCTTACTTTCGTTCATGCCACGAGAGCCATTGATCTCAACGCCATTCACTAACAAAAAGCATTTTTGGAAGCCGACTCCCTTTTTCCGACATGAATCACAAACTTGCCCATCTAATGACTCCTCTAAATCAAGTTTACTAACTAAATCGTGGTTTACGTAACTTGGAGATTTTCTTTTTCTAAAATCGTGATCAGAAAGATTAAATTGATTGAAACATCTGTCGTATCACATACAGTGATCGCCACTCATGTCGCACAGTGTACACACGATTCACAGAACAAACTCTAGCACTCTTCCGTTAATCAGATGCGTATTATGACTGATGTTCAGAAAATTTTACTCAATTCCCTTGACAAGTGGTCTGTTGTATTTCACGAGCAAGGTCAGGAGGGCATTCCATTCCTAGGACGCATAGGGACTCGGCAGTAAAATTCGTTTCGCTGTCATTCAACCCGTCTGGGAACACAGTGAACCTATGAGCGACTAATATTTCTTGAAACCCTAATCAGGCAGATATCATTCTTTTTATTGTTCTTCGACACTTGTATCAAAAAATGATCGAATACAATTCGTTAGTGCAGGGACAAAAAGCAGGCGCACGCATTCTTACCATAGATTTTTTAGATCTGTACGTGTTCAGTTCCTACTTTTTTCTTGTGTTTTGTAGAAAATTGACTAAGAAATACGCCTATAATTTTTTTTAATTTTTATCTGAGAGAGTTCACTCAGAAAGTTTCATTTTTTTACAATAATTACAATTTTAATGAAATATTTATTTTTGAGAAGTAATTTACTGACGAATAAATTATACATATCAGATTATTAAATGAAACAAACCAAGATTTTTTGTTAGGTACATTAGGAGTATCAATCAATCGTATTTTGCGAAGTACGAGTAAATTCCAAAATTTAATATAGCCATAACTACACACATAATCAATTTTCAAATAAGAAACACACGTCTCTTTTTTTGATGTCCAGATTTAATTAAAAAATATCATACATTTTTTTTTAATTTGTCAATTCTTGTGCGATTTGACGTGGAATGGCTCGTATTCGTTTTGCTATTATCCATCCATTCAGAGGGCACAGTGAAGGTCTGAAATACTAATAGCTCTTGAAACCCTAATCAGACAGACGGTCATTCTTTTATAGTTCTTCAACTCTTGGATCAAAGACTGCCCAAACACAATTCATTAGTGCATGGGAAGGCAGAGCACGCCTTCATACTTACAACTGACTTTTTACAACTGTATGTGTGAAGAGCCCACTTTTTTCTTGGTGTATTTTATAGAAAATTGAACAAGGAATACGCCCATATTTTTTTCAAATTTTTATCTCGAGTTTATATAGAAATTTTTATTTTTTGAAAAGAAAATAATTTTTTACATGAAAAATTAAGTTTAAAAATGTATTTACAGAGAAATAAAACACACATTTCAAATTATTAAATGAAATAAACTAGAAATGTTTATATTCGGTAGGTTCGGAGCAACAATTGATTGTATTTCGTGAAGTAAGTGTAAAGTCCAAAATTGAGTATAGGCATAACTACACAAATCTATTTCCAGAGAAATAAAAAAAACACGTGTCTCTTTTTCGGTGTCCATATTTCAGAACAAAAATCGTACATTTAAAAAAAGTCGTGTCAACTCTTGTGCGATTTGACGTGGAATGGCTCATGTAGGAAAATTAATTAGGAACGGACGTCAATGAAGGCTATCTTCATTTATTTCAAAAATCTTCATCTGAAAGAATGGCTTATATATTGATTTCAAAAATCTTCATATGAAAACTCATATTTACATATTAGAATATTGTAAATTAATTTCTCACTATATTAATTAGTTCCATCAGTTCATGACGATCATATATCTTTTATTATCATAATTTAAAAATGTCGTTATGGTTCTTGTGAAGCAAAACTCCTCACATGTGTGCAAATATTTAGGCATTGCACTTAATTTTCTTAATAAATAACCAAAATATTCAATTGTTCAATGGATGATTAATTTCCTCAATAACATTATTAGCTAGAACGTAAAATAAAATTTTCCGGTTCAGAAGAGGAAAAAAGACTGAAATAATACGTTCAAAAACGTTACCTGCAATACCCCGTCATTCATTTGATTCCTTTTTGTTATAATACCAAGCGTCACATATCTAGACTATTATTTCTCTTCTTTATATTTCGATACATTCAATTAAAATACTCTAATTACATCAAATATGTATTGGATTTTTTTTTAAAGTTGAATGCTTATTATCCCACCACAATATTACCTCATGAATGTTGTTTTAAAGCAAAATTGAAATTGATGTTATATTAGAACAAACTGAAATATGATTAGCATTTACTCGAGTCTCTACAAGTCAAGCCCCGCTGTATGTCGTGTTTTGTCATTCAATCGGCGCCAGGACATGCGCCCAGCGCCCCGCCGCGCCGCGCCGCTCTCGAGTGGGTGGATCTCTCGAGCCGGGCCACGGGGGCCTCTCCAGCGCTCGGCTCGATCCCACCGTTTGCCCTCGCCATCCAAGTCCGCCAACTGGCGGAGCGGAGCGCGCTGGGCGCGGGCGCGGGCGCGGGCGCACGAGTGTCGTTCCGCAAACCGCCGCGGGAGGCGCTCCACGCCCGCGCCCGCCCCGCCGGGGCCGCGTCACGGATACGTCAGCACCTGCGCGGCGGCGGCAGCGGGGGCGGCGAGGGCGGCGGGGGCGGCGGGGGCGGCGAGGGCGGCGGGGGCGAGGCGGCGGTCGCGGCCGGGCGGAGCCTTGCGAGGCTTTGAACCAACTCGAGTGCGTCGAAGTGGCAAGTTTGTCCCGACTTGGGCCCCGACCAACTCTAACAGGCGCTTCCGCCGCCGCCGCCGCCGTTCGCCCGCGAGCGCAAGAAAGGAGCGAAGGGCGAGCGGGGGCGTCGCGGCTCGAAGGCGGGGCGGGGTGGGACGTCGCGGCTCGAAGGTTGAGCGGGGCGGGGCGGGAAGAAAGGACGCGGAAAAGGGAATGGGGGGGGGGAGGGGCGAGAGAAACGCGGCTGGCGGGGTGGCGCACCGCAAAATTATCTGCCGATTGGCGGACTTGGCGAAGACGGAAGCTCGCGGCGCCGGGTAATAGGTGGCGCGGCTCACCGCCCGAGAGACGGGGCCGGGCGCAGGAAACGGGAAACGACCCGAATAAATGGGGCGGATTCTCACTGAATGAGTGAATGGACCGGCAGGGGGGCGGGGAGGCGAACGAATTTCAATGTCGCTCGGCCGGCGTGGACGACGGGCTTTGGGAAGACTTGCAGGTTCGCCCGCGGGTCCTTTGCAACCCTCGCATCACACCTCTTTGGATTCTTCAAATGAACGTTTCGTAACAATATTGAAGAAAATTCCAGAAGTAGATGTACGTTTGCGTTCGAGCCAGAAAAACTAGAGCCCAGAGGAAATAATTAGGCACCCCTCTGCAGATTGAACAAGGGAATGACGGGATACCTGGACATACATGAATACTGAAAAGAGTGTTCTCGCAAATGAGGTTTGTGAGAACGGAAGGCAATTTAACGCCGTGAATTAACCACCGTATTTTTTCTTTAGAAAATGCACATTTTAAAAGCGATACGAAAGAATACGATATTAAACGAGAAACGCTTTCTCCTCGGAATGAGTGTAAACATAAATGTACAAAACAAGACCCTTTTAAAACGTTTACAATAGAACCAGCAACGATGTGAATGCGAAAATGTGGACCAGGCGGCAATTCAAGCCCCGTGAGTAAATCATGTGCAGAGAGCTGGCGCAAAAGAACATGTAACCCGTCCTTCAGCAACGCCGGGCGTAAAAATTTCAGCTGAACAAAATGAACACCATGCCAAGCCACCTTGAGAAGCGAATACTTCCCCGCCCGCGTCGCTACAGACAGCAACGATCATCTCCGCGGTCTCCTCGTTCTGCCGACATGAGCGTGGCCGTTGTCATGGCGCTTCGCGAAGCGACTGCTCTACTGCGGCCGCACACTGGTCTAATCGGGCCTAAAACTTGGTCATAATTGCAAATGTCAGTGGATTTGCGTAAAAATTGGTATCAAGGGGTTTTTGAGGTCGCTGAATTAGAATATCATTACGAAATTTCAAAATTCAAAATGGCGCCTTCAAAATGGCGGATCGACTCATTTAAAAACAAAGAAATATGCATATAAAAATATACATATCGGGCTCTGAAGGTCATTGATTTCAAATGTCATAATGAAATTTCAAAATTCAAAATGGCGGCTTCAAAATGGCTAACTGACTCATAAAAATGAGCCCAATGTGCGTAGAAATATGTATAAAATGGTTCTGCTTGTTCCGAAATCTCATCAACCTCATCATTCTCATCATACGATATTCTGAGACTCTCGTCAGAATTGAGTCATTTCCAAAACATATTTCAACAACTCACTCAAAAGAAAGAAACTAAAATTGATTAGCAAATGATTCGCATTCGAATAAAGATTTCACCTAGGACGACCGCACTCTTGTAACACAGAACAGCAACTGAGATGTAACTCCCAACACCCGACGTCTGATACATGACACATTCTGAAACAGGATGTGTTCTTGGCGATGAGTTCCACGAATTAAAAAGTCGTTGACACTACCTGGAATTATTGCAAGAGGCAAGGAGTAATACCGAATCTAAGCTGTGTTATCAAGCCACAAATGATAGCGAGTGTATAAAAGTCACCCACAGGCTCATTCGGTTAATCTATTGAGTTTTGTAGTCCAAAAATATTGGGAATAATAATAATAATAATAATAATAATAATAATAATAATAATAATAATAATAATAATAATGCAGTTATTACTGGCGATGCTCAATTATTAGTGAAAAATCACTAGTGGTTCCACAGCATCGCACAGATTTTCTCGTACTAGTTAAATTGATCGTCTCTTATTTGTCGAACTGTGTATATATATATATATATATATATATATATATATATATATATATATATATATATATATATATATATATATTCAAACAAATGTCACCCATCTGTTGGGAACCCAATATCTATGTATACTGATCTAATTTCGTCGGCACTTATTGAATAAACAATATTTTATTTAATATTTAATTATGAATAATTGAATCAAAAATTAGTCAACAATACTTTGAGGTGACCACATTGAATTCACTTTTACACCTTAGTTACCCATAGTTTTGTTTGTTGCGTCAAGAAAAGAAGAATCCTTAAAATACACTAAAAATCTGAAAGTGCTCGGTGGCTCTGGTTATTATTGTTTAATCCCTCCAAAAATTTATATTATTAATTTTACTACTAAAAGTAATTATCTGAAGGAGAAGTAAAAAAATTATTCCAAGAAATCAATTCCCTGTGGCATCGAAGAAACCATTGGGGGCGATCTAGTGTTATATCTTACTACGTAGCATTGTAGTATAGTCGCTTTAAAACAAAAAGATGCAGATATGTGCAGCTAAATTTGTGTTATTCTGATTAAGGACATTCTACTTGATAAATAAAAATAATAATTGAGGCAGGACCTCGCAGGACAAAAAATATAATCTACAATATATACGACTAACTCTGTTACGCTACATGGTTTAGAATTCAACCGCATCATACATAAAAATATTATACACTTTTTCTTAAAAATATACTTAACTTATAGCCATAAGTGTCTTATATTCGGAAATACAAAAAGAATCCTTAAAAAAAATTTTAAAACCCTTTTTTTAATTTCACGAATATCGTTGGCAAGAATCAACGAATTCGAGCCATTCGAGCAACGGCAACTTTACGACACCGTGTGGAAGACAAAAATGATTGAAATAAATTTCTGAAGCTGAAGTAGTATGCTCCAATGTCTTCCGAACGAGATTTGATAAGTCAGAATTCCAAACGCGCACTTTGAATTTTGCAATTATGGCCAGGTTTTTGCCGCGATTAAACCAGTGTGCGCTGCCCGCTGCGCTGCAGGCTTCGCCAACGCCAAATTCATCACGTCAACAAGAATTAGACCTTTCGTGAATGAACCGTAATCGAGTCCCCGTCAGCTCCTTTTCCCCGCCGAGGTGAAAACTATAACAAAGGAAGCTGAGAGCGTAAATGCCACCAATACCGCATGTTATTGGCAAATTAATTGTTTTTTTCTGTATTTTGCTTGTGATAACTTCAGCTAGGAGAGTAAGCCACAATAACTTTATCAAGACTTGTAATAATATTTGTAAAAACTAGTATGGGGATGCTGGAGCAAAAACTAGTTGTGATGTTATATAAAACACCCTAGATACCGAATACTGTGTGACAGGTTGCCTTCGATCTATCTTCACTTAACGAGTGGAGAGTACACATTACACGTCGCTTGAAACCCAACAGTTTTACACAAACACATTTCGAAGACAGGTGGCGTTTTAATTTTGAATCGAGTGATAATCTGCGTCTTAAACTTTTTATTAATCTGTTTTACGTATTTATTGAAGTTTTACACAACTAAGGTTCGGGATGTATGTTGTGATTTGGAACGCACAGGTTCTGTGCAAGGAGTTCTCTATTGTCCACCCCAATATTGGACACCGTCGAACTCTGAACACCGGCACCACGTGGGCAACCAATGATACCGACCGTTGCTTTAATTACGTGTTCAACGCCAGGGACCGATCAATAGGATTTTCGGTCTCTCTTTATCCCATGGTGTAGGAAAATAGGTGTGACATCTCCCAGTGCCAAACTGAAGCAGTCTAAAGCTAGTTCTTATAGTTCTTGCTTATGGCGCTCGAATGACTTCGGACTTTCCGGGGAAGATGGCGAGCACTGTGAGCAGATGTAAGATTTCCTTGTAAAAAGGCTGTGAACGTGGGCTCAAACGTCATAATCAGAGTGGCAAAACAAATATAGTTTGGGAACCTGGGTCGAAAGTGTTTTGTTAAGCGTGATATATACACACACACATACACACACACATTTTATCGCGCCTCTGGGATGGCTCATGGGCAGTGTACTAGCTTCCCGTGTTGTGGTCCCGGGTTCAATTCCCGATCGAGGCAAAAATAGAGTTGTAGCTTTCCTTTAAAATCGTCCCAGTTTCTGTAGCTGTGTGACGATGAAAATCTGAATCAGGCGGATCTTGCTAGTTATGGTGAAGTCGGACTGTCGACCCATTAACGCCAAATACATACATATATCTTATCAAGTAATTTGGTTTTCCGTTTGGAATCGTGAAGTTATTTAAAAGAAAATACTAATTCTGACACAGAAATTGAGGAAAGGAAACAGCAATGTCAGTAGTATTGATATGAGAAATGTGGTAGGAATACGCTTTAAGAGTTATTCTTACACTGAAAAATGATAATAATATAAACTAGCTGAACTCGTGCGAGTACATCACCCAGAAAGAAGTGCTGTAGAAAAGTTACGACAGAGGATACAAATAATTTTAACTTTATCCAGATCATTACACTTATATACGCGGATATTGTTTTCGTCATTAGCGGCAAATCCCGCTATTTTGTTCTTTGGCTCGACAGTCCACTACGGGTCTTGGCCGACCAGCGGTAACCCAGCCTCTTGGCCATGGGATAAGGGGTTCGTGTGGTTAGCACGAAGACATCCCTTCATCGTATATACTGGTCTTCACGACCTTAGCTTAGGCATTCTCACCGTCACACAGCAATAGATACTGGAACATTTGTAAGCAAAGCGCACAGGTATAATTTGCCTCGGCCGGGAATCGAACCCGGGGTTGGGCCGTGGAACGCGAGCACACTAACCAACGAGCCCCCCAGGAGGCAGAAATCGCGCTGTCAACCTTTCCTTAATGGATGAAACAAAATGTATGGAATACGATTTCCAAATAATATTCAGAACTCCCTCACCTCTTATCACAAGAATGATATATAGGAAAGTGCATTGAATTCAGTCATTAACATTCGTTTTAACGAATACACAACACGGTTTTTTTAGCAAAATCAAGTGCTCTGCAATTTCTCGCGAAGTTGCCACGTTGGAAATGGGCGTAGTGGTGTTTTTTTTTTGAGTAAAGGAAAGCTGCGAATTATTCAACATGTAGTGACCTCCACTCCTAATTTTTATTTTGGTACCTCACTTGTTTAAAACTCTTCCCTGGGGGGCCGAATAGGATGGACATAAAATTCGTTCTCTTTAGAACTTTAATATATATATGATTTGCAAAATATTATACAATAAATATTATGAGATCTAAATAAGTTAAGTCTTCATTGCGTTGATAATAATATGAATTAGAAATAATCAAACAATAACAATAAAAGTTTTCTTATTTATTAAAACATTCCAAAGTCTACTCAGTTTAATAATAAGCGTTGGGTAACCTAATAGATACTTTTAAACCTTTATTTAATATTAAATAACTCAGAAATAAATAAATAAATAAATAAATATATACTTAGTAATGATATTATTGCTAAGGAGACTTTGCTGCCAATATAAGGCTAAGACAGTGTAACGGATTTTAAAAGGTTTCCATTTATTTTAGGCAAATATTTTTTTAAGGTTTTTGGCTAAGAATAAACTTTTAGAAACGCCACATCAAGAAGGATCCCGGATTCTTTGTAAAAGATGTGTGCGCCTGCCATTATAACCCGTTAACTCACATATTTAATGCATCCTTAAGCACCGGAGCGTTGCCAGATATATTTAAAACAGCTAAGATTAAGAAGCCGCTCTTGAAAAATGGCAACAAAAGTGAAATTCAAAATTGTCGGCCAATTTCACTTCTGTCAGTTTAAGTCAGTCATCACAAGGAAAGTAACATTAATTTTAACAGTGATATTTAAATGCATTATTTACCATTTGGACTGTATAAATCCAAATAACCTGTAATAAGTATTGTACCACAGCCTCCGGGTCAATGACCACCATCTCATGAGGTTTCTCCAGTTTCCCTGATCCATTGAGCAAATGCTGAGATGGCCCCTTGTTTTGCTTCTGGACATAAATGTAACTTCATTATCTGTGCACGTCTCCTAGAATTCAGTGGGTAATATAGTTATTCAAATTATCGTTTCCATGTTGTCGTTGCCGTTATTATGTAGGATATCTGGGAAGAGCCGCGTCTCCGTCGTGGTAGCTGACGTTTCCGGTAACAAATTGTGAGCCTCCTCAGAGCGTACTGCTGAGACTGCTGTACGATGTGATATATTACTTTTGAGAAATTAAGTTACGTTAAAGTTAAAAGTTTAAGTTAAGTTAAAAGTTTGAGTTAAGTTAAAAGTTTAAGTTTTACGTAATACAGTGCAACTGTTTTATTAGTGAGCCACGTGTCGTAAAACGTCAGACACAGTTTTTAACTGTTTTTGACGTAAAATAAATGAAATAAATAAATAAGAGATAAAATTTTTAAAAACTTTAAAGTGAATGGATATTCTTTAGTGTCAACAAGTAGCACGAAGAGGTAAAATCTCACCATTTCAATTTAAACTATTCCATTAATATCAGAGTAAGTTAAATATTTATATAAGACTGTGAGAAAGGCCACGACGCGTAGAATAGACTGTCAGATAGAAAACGGGATGTGGGGCGGCGACGGGACGAGGGGTGTGTAAAACGCTCTTCCTGGGCTGCCAGGAGCTCAACTTTGCCAGAGGGGCGTGGGCCAGAGACCGTTTGAATGCCAGAGGGGCAAGGAGCGTGGTGTGAGGAGGGCGAAGCGTTGGCGGGGGCGGGGCTGCCGACCGGACAGTGCATCGTGACGTACCCTTTAGCTCCTCCGCGCACAGCCACTTGCTTTATTTGTTTGCGTCAGGAATATGCTAGGCCATGGGTCGGCTTGCGCTGGCCAACTAAATCTTTTCTCTTGCTCGTCTGTGGCTTCTCTAAAGCGATCTGCGGTTGAACTTGTAGCTTTTCTGTAGTTTGTCTCTTGCTCTACATTTTTATTATTTTTGCTTATAGTTTTAGCTTGATTTTGTTTATAGCAACATGTGCGAATAACACTACTATTACTCGTATAACACTGTAGTACACTCGTAAAACACTATAACTTAAAATCTGAAATATAAATTAATTGATACGGAGACACTATTTTTAAAACTATCTATTTGGATATTGAATCCTCCTGATTTTAGGAGGACATGCTCGCATATCAGTCTTATTCATCTTCCCGTTCATGTTTCAAGCTCTACTCTAACTTTTTTCTACAAATTCTTTGAATAGCCTCTAAATATTCTTTTGTTTATTTTAAGCTTTTTTCTGTGCCGCCTCTTTGGCCTATCCCTAGTTCTCCTGTGGTTTGTTCCTAATTCTTGTCTCTAATTGTCTTTAATTCTTCTGAGCCTTGCCTCCAAACCTTCATATGATAGTTTGTACATTTTGTGGTGTTTATCTCTAGATTTTCTGAGACTTTATTTTCGCCGGATCTAGCCATTCAGTGGGGAAGATCACAGCCACCTCTCGATGAAAACATGCACTACACTTACGGGACTAATGACCTCTGGTGCTCCAATCTAAAACTTCTAGAGCTAGATTAATGAAAATGATTTACTTATTACAATTTACTTACAGAAACAATGTACATAAACATAAGCAATTTACATCACAAAAACATTAAATAAAGAATTTACTTAATTTTTTGTTAACAGTCGTTGACCTTTTATAGATTCAGTTGCCAAAAATACATTCGGTTTGAATTTCGGAAATCGGAGTTTTGATTGTGCCACGTCACAGTAGAGACTGATGACTGACTCTTTAAAAATACAATAAAAAAACCAGCCAAAATACAATCTGTAAGTAAGTGAATTGCATGCATCCGACCTTGTGTCTCAACAACGTAGTTGGCTCAGGGCATCAACTGATGTCCTTGCAATGCCTCAGATTGGCATGTCCTAGGGTTCCAGTGGGAAGGTTGTCGACACCAGCCACATAGCTCGGTCGTATTCAGCTGCTGCCTGAGAAGAATTCTAGCGGCCGGCAGACCTGATCGGTAGTTTTCCTTGGTTTCTCCGATCAACACGAGGCGAATGCTAGAGCAATGGTCTAGCAAACGGGCTACGGACCGCACCACCATTTTCCTTCCTCTTCTTTTTCCTACCCTCACCCCTAACTTACACTCATGCATTGCACTTCCACACTTGCCGGTGATCGGTAGTTTTGCGTGGTTTCTCCGATCAACACCAGTCGAATGCTGTAGAACCTGTTACACACACACGTCACCCTTTACACACACACTTCCACTCACATTCACTACACTACCACACATGCCGGGAGACGGATCGGGGTCTTAGCGCTTGTCCCGGCTGGGGTGGTTCCCCGCGGGTTGAGGGAAACTCCGGTAGCCGGCGGTAGGTCCGCGCCGGATCTAGCCATTCGGTGGGGAAGATCACAGCCACCTCTCGATGAACACATGTACTACACTTACGGGACTAATGACCTCAGTAGTTGACGCGCCCAGGATCACTAACAATCAATTTATCAATCACATGCCTGGAGACCACTCGGGAGCTCAGAGCTTGTCCCGGTTGGAGTGGATGTCTGGTTCGAGAAAGAACTTGCAAGCCGAATGGTAGGTCGGTCCCGGATCTTGCGGCAACCTCCCGCAGAAAAGAAACAAACCACTACAACATGCACTACACTTGCGGGGCTGAGGTAAGAGTTCTCGCGCCTGGAATCACTAATCAATCAATGGCCATGTGTCTCCTGCTTGTCTCCATTGATGAAGCTTCGGCCGAAGATGTGAAAATGGCGCGGCTTCCGCCCCCTCATGGCGTGCGGCCACCGCCGCAAGTGCGCCCTCCCCGACACGCAATTACACGAGAATTCGGGTAACGATGTCGTGTTGCCCTCGCGCCGCTTCTGAGAATCGGAGCACGATGCTGCCACGAAAAAACAGGCGGCGGCGGAGGCGGCGGCGGCGGCGGCGGACGGTCGATGAACCACGTGGCGTATCCGTTGGGTTGGTTCGTTGCCAAAATTCATCCTTTAAACAATCTACTATCATTTTCTGTCGGCCATTTATGACAATAATGATCAAATTCCACAAGCATTACATTTTATTAAAACAAAACAATCTTTGCCAAAAAGGCAAAATACATGGAACCCAGATATTTTAAAAAAATAAACAAAATATCAAAACGAATTAGATATCATTTAGAACAATATTATTATCAAAAATATCCCACATTATTAAGTCAAATATATATCCTAACAATAGACATATCCGGCAGGCTACTAAATGTTTAATACGACAAAACTCGCTCATCCTTGAACTAACATATATAGATAAAATTGCTTACTCAGATTTATATAAATCAAATATGATATCTGATCATATTAAACAAACATTTAATATTTATTGAGTTTCTGATACGTTTTTCAATTGAAATTTAGAATAATATATTTATGGCGTAGTACATAAAACTTGTACGTCCATTCATGGTTATTTTTGAGCGACTACTTTTGGACCTCTTTCATATCAACCTAGTGTAGAAAAATGTTATGTACACTTTAGAGAAAATGCGTTTTACTAGAAAGGCAATACTATCACTCGATAAGAAAATGGATTTTTCAAGCTTGATTTTCTCGAAACTTGGAATTCTGGACATGCATGGCCAAAATGTGTATAGAACAATAAAATGCTACTGCAGTGGGTGATGATTCCCATGCTCATGCTCGTGTAGTACAGTCCCGCGTACGTGGGTAGTAATGGTGTTTCCCCGAGGGGAAGGACCTTTGGAGCAGAGGGCAAAGGTCAAAGGGCGCGGCGCAGTATTTTGTTCGCATCGCTGTCACCACTCCTCCACCCCCTTCCCCTCCTCTTCTACCCCTCCTCGGCAGCCCGGGAGCAAACGGAAAAGTTTTTATTGTAGGCAGTAAATGGCAGTGTCTAGGAATCCCAGCGCATGCTTCATTAGGGATTCAATGAATATTCCAAACGTTTAAACGGAGGGAGGCGGCGGTCTCGGTGAAGAGAGGGAGCGGAGAGAGGGGCCAGGAGGGAGGAGGAGGGAAGAGGGCGGCGGCGAAGTGTTCCGCTGATGGACCGCCCTCTTGCTATCACCCTCACCGGCTGACGTAGTTCAGAGCCAGCATTGTTGCTGTCTCTGCAGCGACTCTGACTGGGAGGACCTAGTGTTTGTGTGCCGACAGTGGCGGATTTCCCACACTAGCTACATGGCTAGATCGAATTCAGCGCTACCGGAAGTGGATACTACCAACGAACTGCCCTGATTGGTATTTCCCATGATTTCTTCGATCAAATCCAGGTGAATGCAGGAACAATACCTTACAAACTGGCCACGAATTGAGTGCGATCTTTACTTTCCCTTCATTGTCCTTTTACATTTACCATTACTATTACCATTAAACATTTCAACAGTTGTTGACATACCAAGAAGAAACCACTGTTGCAAAGTTTATGCAAAACACTGCATGATATTGCTGCAGTATTCTTTATTGTTTTGTAAAATATTTCATGGAAGAGTGCATAATACAATTCTTGTTATTTGAGAGTATTTTACTTGTTTTTCATTAGCAATGTATGCGCTTATTTATGAATAACCAGTTTGTGTGATATGATTCAACAGAATTTTTGTTGCTGTAGGCCAGTAGTATTTATTAATTTCATTAGATTACTGTAACTGGACAATGTTATATTTAATATATAATTACTATTGATATTTTCATGTAGCATTACAATGATGAATAGTAGTACGTGTAATATTAAAACTCATATCATTAAAAAAATTAAAAAAATTATTAAACTTCTGTGTAGTTTGTGAGCAGAATTATTTCAATAGTACCTCTCAATTCATTTATTATGGGTAATACCAAAAAAGTATGCCAAACTTATATTTAACACTTAATTTAATATTTCACATTCATTTTTATATAAATTTTTTGGTTATCATATTTTTACTTTACTCATCTTCATATTTTATTTGCTCTCCACATGTGATTTTTTTCATTTGAAAAGGGAATGCCAGATTGTGTTAAATTGAATGTTTTAAAGGAGTAATATACTTGAATATAGATATTTCATGTCCACAATGCCATGTCAGCAACACATATGTAAAGAGGGACTTACAAAATTAAGTCAACATTTCAGGACAGGAGCCAAGTAGTAAGGGAACAAATGTTGCAAACAGAATGTTTACCCTCCATAATAATTAAACATCTATACATAGGCAAAAAAGTCGTCAATCAAATTACTGATTTAAAAGTAGCAGATGCTACAAAGAATGTCTAAAATTAAAAATCTTCAGTTATAAATAATTTTTCCACCATGAATGAACACTTAGTTAAACACCTCCTGTAAGGCGTTAGTAGCATCTTGGCCATTTTTTGCGACAAACAATTCAAAAAACACAATTTCAACAAAATAAAGTTGTAAGTCAACACCACATATATTTAACGTACTATGATAAAATCAAGTTTTTACTAACATACCGTAGATTATGACACGCTTATGGTAATGCAGCAATCATAATTAAAGTTTATGGAGAATTTTTATGAACAATAAAATGGGAGCGGTAGCTCAGTGCATCAACTGATGTCACTGCAGCGCCTGTGACCGGGAGATCCTAGGTTCCAATTCTGACAGCGGTAGGATTTTTTACACTAGCTATTCAGCTAGGTCGAATTCCGTCTCTCTCTGGAAGAGAATTCTAGCGGCCGGCTGCTCTGATCGGTACTTTTCCGTGGTTTCTCCGCTCAACACCTGGCGAATGCCGGAGCAGTACCCTACCAAACGGGCCATGGACCTCGCGCGATCTGTCCTTCCTCTTCCTTGTCCTATCCTCTCCCCTTACACACACACACTTACACTAACATGCACTACACTACCATACATTCCGGGAGACCGGTCGGGAGCTTAGAGCTTGTCCCGGCTGAGGCGGTGCTCTGCTGGTGGGAGAGTCCTGGTTAGGGGGAAACCCCACTAGCCGACGGTAGGTCGGTGCCGGATCTCGCCATACAGCGGGGGAATATCGCAGCCATCTCACGAGAAAAAAAACATGCAGTACACTAACGGGTCTAATGACCAAATCAGTTGACGCGCCCGGAAACGATGAAATCAATCAATGAACATAATAAGGTGTTGGTATAATTTTCTTTCGACTACTTTGGTTTGTTGATCGAAGAACATACAATATTGAAGTGAGCGCTCAGCCAATCCGTGTATGTCAGTTCAATGTGCCCCCACCAGCCGGGCGGGAGGGCGGCGGCGGAGCGCGCGGTCTGGGGCGCTGGCGGCCCGGCGGCGGCCCACTGAGTGACGGCGCCCGACCGTCAGCCCGGCAGGCGGGCGCCCCCAGCAGTTCACAATTAATTACTCGGAAGTTTGAAGCGCAATTAAATTAACTTTTGCGTAATTCATTAGCAATTAAATCCTTCTACAACATGGCATATTTGGTTTTGAGGTAACTAATTGTGGTAGTGCCAGCATAATTTTCCGCTAGCTCGCCATTAAATACGCAAAAATTTGAAAAGCAAAAATATTAATTTCTGTGTAATTAATTAGCAATTAAATCGCTCTACAAGATGGAATATTTGGTTCTGTGTTAACTCTTTGTGGTAGTGCCAGCATAAACCCTAACTGCTAGTTTACCAGTATTAGTCGGAAGTTTGAAGAGTAAGTAAATTAATTTTTGCGTAATTAATTGGCAATTAAATCGCTCCACAAGATGGCATGTGTGGTTTTGTGGTAAATAATTGTGGTAGTATATGCATAATCTTTCTTTAGCTCACTATTAATTACGCAAAAATTTGTAGAGCAAAAATTTTGGCGTAATTAATTAAGAGTTCTAAATAGTGGCATATGTGGTAACCGATTTGGTAGAGACAGCATAAGAGAGGTTAATTAATGTACCTTTTTCTCTCAACATTCGGAGTCTTCTCTTCCTGTAGACAAGCCTCCGCTCTTTGAATCCTCTCCCCCGCCCATGTCCCCACAACCCAACTCATCCCTCTCCTCGTTACATACCGCTCCCAGCCACCCTCGTCAACCTTCCGCCCCGCTCCGCCCGGCCTCGCCCCATAGACCCTGGTGCCGCGCCGCAATTCAAACGGGCGTTAAAACAGGCACTTGAAGTGGCTGGTCATTGGCATTCACTTTAATATTTGCAGTGGCCCGTGGCCAGTCATTAAGACGAGAGTCATGCAAATGGCTGCGACGCACCGCTGTTGGCCGGCCGGGCCGCAACACTACGCCGCGCAGATTCTGCATGTGCGTGCATATGTGCATGCGTGGGTATGTGTGCGCGCGGGAGCGTGTGTGTCTTAGAGCGGCACATCCCTCCTTACTAGAAACGTGCCGATCTTGAACATCCACTATTTTAAAGAAAGAAATCATGCAACTTAACGGCAATATTTAATTTTTATTTTTATTTCAACACTCGCTTATCAATGGCGGGACACACCAGCGTAAATTTTACTTAGAAGTAAAGTAAAAGTATTGTTACGATTCGACAGAAAAACTCGTGTTGTGGGGTCTCGGTATCAAAAAAAATGGATTGCAGGTTCTGTGGGTCCATAGATAGCTTTTTCCTTAGCGTGAACTAAGTTTTAAGAATGACGCAGGATTTTATTTTCGTTGAAATGTCTGAATTTTCCGAAATTGGAAACATTTCGAAACTTTTTGTCTTTCTACAGCTACAATATTGAAGACAGGTTTTTTCTTAATAAAATCTACACTTCAAAGACAGATTGTTAAATGAGATACTTAATATCGATGATAGACACTTTTAACGTTCTAGCTACGGAGTAAAGAAAAAAATTATGTAATGCTGCGCGAAAAAACTGCAAATTTTCGGCAGAGAAACTCTTATGAAACTACCGGAAAATCGAATGACGGCAAAACATCTGTCTGTCCGTCCGTCTGTTTGCCTGTTCGCCTGTTCGCCTGTTCGCCTGTTCGCCTGTTCGCCTGTTCGCCTGTTCGCCTGTTCGCCTGTTCGCCTGTTCGCCTGTTCGTCTGTCCGTCTGTCCGTCTGTCCGTCTGTCCGTCTGTCCGTCTGTCCGTCTGTCCGTCTGTCCGTCTGTCCGTCTGTCCGTCTGTCCGTCTGTCCCGTCTGTCCCGTCTGTCCGTCTGCCCGTCTGTCCGTCTGCCCGTCTGTCCGTCTGCCCGTCTGTCCGTCTGTCCGTCTGTCCGTCTGTCCGTCTGTCCGTCTGTCCGTCTGTCCGTCTGTCCGTCTGTCCGTCTGTCCGTCTGTCCGTCTGTCCGTCTGTCCGTCTGTCCGTCTGTCCGTCTGTCCGTCTGTCCGTCTGTCTGTACGTCCGTCTGTACGTCGTCTGTCTGTCTGACTGTCCGTTTGGGAACAACGCTACTGGCTAATCCGTTTAGCCGATTTTCTCCAAAATTGATATTCCCCAATCAACTGTCACGCCTTTTGAATTTGAAACCGATATTTTAATTTTGGTAGTACTCGACATGAAGCCTCTGGGACATTTTCAATATGTTCAAAAATGCCCGCACGTTTTTTATTAAATCTTGTTGTTGGATAGTATGAAGGACGTTTAAGAGAATGGTGTAAATCTCATGTTCGTTGAAAGCCCTGATTTTCCGAAAATTGCAAAAATTCAAGATTTGTTTCGGCGTCTTCCTACATCTCAAATTATGAAGATAGTTATTTTTTTGTTTATGAAATCTTTTCCTTAAAGATAGATTTTCAAATTACGTCATACACAATTTTTCGGAAATTTTAGTAGTTTTTGCGTAATTTTGCGTGAAAATACGAACGAGAAAGTACGTGCTGTTTTAGCATCACTAGTTTCTTAATGACATCTGTCCTTTAAAATATCTTGCAAATAAAAAAATCATCTTGCAAATGATCTTGAAAATGAAAATTACTGATTTTGTTAGAAGTTGCAAACGTAAATGATCTTTTTTTAGAACGTAGGGGAAGGTTTTGTACATCACGGGCTTATGGAGTAGTGTAATGTACTAATCCTGAAGAGGTTTTTGTTGGTTAAGAATGACAATTGGATCTTTCAATCTAACTGATTCGCCTCCACAGCGTGTAGAAGGAATAGAAAGAGACGGCGAGGATATACTTATCTGGGTCAGTAATAGCGTCGTGTGTAGAATCATGGATAGACGATGATTACGAAAAACTTGCCGCTGAAGTAAGAAAAAGAGAATAACATAAAAACATACGTAACATTTCTTTCTCTTTCCATGTGAATGCATTGGATATAATGAATTCTATTATATTTTTCTTTTCTGAAACTATCTTTATTAATAGTTGTATCTACTTGTTCGAAATGTTTGTGCTTGTATCTATTAATAACTTTAAATTATTTATAATAAACACCACTGTCGTCAAGACCTTAATCTATTACTACTTGTAATTTGTATAAGACGATCACCAAACACGCCATTTACTCATTAAAGCGACCGTGGCATTAGGCATAGAAAATGCTAGTTGGACGTCGAAACTGTTTTTGAAATAGCACTTCACGCTACTAACTTATTCAATACTGAATATAATTTGTAGATATCAATGGGCAGGCTAAAATTAAATGGCCCAAGATGGGTCAATAAAGATCAACATTGCTGCAATGGAAAAAAGGACAAGATATTTAATCATTAAAAATAAGATGAAAAAGCAGTGAAGAAATCTACGTAAAATAATTAAAAATTAGTATGATAAAAAACTATTGGATTAAATCTTGTTGCTGTTAAATGTTTAGTCCTTTCCAGTTATTGAACTGAAAGTTACTAAAAATGATGTGCACTCAGGGCAGAATTATTTTGATGCATCAGAAATAAATTTAAAATAAAAGACAGGTCACTAATCCGTTGGGGCTCTGATGACTACCCGTCCACCGGCGGATGACGGCCGAAGAGCGTTAGATGAAACCATTTACGTAGAGCAGCAAGAGGCTGTATTGCAGGGGTAGCGCCAGAGGTGCGACCCCAAATTAAGGGTTGAAGAGCAGCGTCTTCCTACATGTTGCGTTCGGCAAATTAAGTTTTGCCTCACTTGAAACCTGTGAACTCTCAGTGAAACGGAGTCGTAGGCTTCCGCGGCCAGAGTCATGTGGATGATCTTGGCTCTCCGGGTGACGCCGCGTCGAAGGCTGTGTTGCCGACGTTTCGACCATCTTTTCCTGGTCTTGGTCCGTGGGCAGACCAGCCCTGAGGAAGACCACGGAAAATATGGTCGAAACGTCAGCAACACAGCCTTTGACGCGGCGTCACCCGGACAGCCAAGATCATCCACTTAACGTCTGATTCCACTTTTCGCAGGGGTGTGTTCCACACGTCGCCAGGGGTGTGTTCCTTCTTGCGAGATTTGAATGAATATAAACTGGTGGACCGTAGTGACGTCCTTTGGCGCCACAGAGGCGCGAAGGGAGTCCATTTGGTCTGTGCGGCTGATGGCTGGCGCTGGTGGAGAGGCGAGGGAGCCCGTGCACGCACTCAGCGCGCACGCACGCTCGTGTCTGCTACGTCACGTGCGGTGAAGTGACGCGAGACGAGCGAAAGCCGACCAAGCACGTTCGCACGTGGAAACCAGCCCACGACAGAAGCGGCGAGCTGCTGAAGTCATTCTCAGAGCCCGTGGGATGACGGCCCTTCCGAACGATTCCATTTAACCAGACACTTTAAATCACCGCCCTGCTTTTGCATATGATTAAACTTATTCTAAATAATTGTCCTGCAAGAGACCTCAAGGTACAATAGCATAAACATGCAATAAACCGGATTAAATTGGGACGTCACACGGATAATCTACCCCCGTCTCTGCGTGAAGCCCGCAACCCAGTTTCCGCGACACTCAGAACCCTCACTAATGTGGCGTGCTGCAATTTACAATACTTTGAAGTTTAAAGATTGTATTCGAAATTTTTATGCGAAGGTTAACGAGAATTTCACTGTTTATTGACCGAAATAATGGTTTGAGTGATGCAGCATTGTACACTGAAAACTACGTTCAGCATCCGATTTTCCACACTGCTGATCCGAATTTTGCGTTTGCCGTCGGCGACCATTCGCGTCGCTCGCTCGAGTTCACTCACTGCTTTCCCCTCTATTGCCATGGTATACGTGAAGCTTCGTTCCCAATGCAAACTTAAAAGTATACATAACGTAGCCGCAAAACCTAGAAATGAGTTATTAAGCGACACCATTCACAATGCCTTGACGTAACCGTTGACGTAAATCCGTAAACAAGCACAACGCTTTTACGTTATGTTTATGTCGAAATTGTACCGAAGACCAATCAGAGAGCAGAATTAAAGAAATATGCTGGATTTCAGATTATGTTCAGGTAGATCGTGGTTATGCCGTTACTGTTATGCACTGAACTAGATTGCGAAAGGTTCTGATGCGGGTAGTGAATTCAAAGTAAGAATATGGACCATTTTTCTTGGGACTTTAACTTGTCGTGGCGAATAAAATAATTACGTTTGACGAATTACTCGTTTTTGGTTCAAGACAACCCTTGTTGATAAAATAAAGGAAATAAGAGCACCAATACAAAGGCTACTGGCATTTATACACAAAGACAAATCGATAAGAAAATCGAAGAAAAAGCTAGAAACTATGGTGAAAAGATCTTTTCATCGTGCTAGAAACTAATCGACCAAGCTTCAATAATTTGAAATCTGATTTGTTGAGGTGTAACTTACGTTCCAGGTTACGTTCGTCATTGTGAATGTTTATTTTTTTGTGTAAATTTCACTGCTAAGTTGACAGCATTACGCTACGTTTAAGTTTGCATTGTGAATGAGACCTTAGCGCTCTCACAGGCTGGTTTATCTCTTCGTGCGACTAGTTCTTTCCATTCGACTTCTCATTGGCTAGACATCCGCGCAGACTTCCATGTTCGACGTGCGCGTGTTCAAGCGCTGCATCATGGACTTTTGCTAAGTTTGAGTTACAGTTGCTCTCTCATTCCATTGGGATGCAATTTTTCTTAGATGTTGCGTGGTACCGAAATGGTGGCCACATTCCGAAAGTCTTCATTCTCTCGCAGGAAATTTAGATATTTATTTGGTCAAAAACAGTAAAAAAATATACGTGACGTGTGGGGGAGAAAATCATCTGCGCGCGCTTTCTTGAGTTTCAGAATCCCTTCCCAACAACTTAACTATTAATAGTTGAAAGAAGAAAAAATAATACTAATACTAATACTAATACTACTACTACTACTACTACTACGACTACTACTACTAATAATAATAATAATAATAATAATAAATTTATAAAAGCGAGAGATTAACATTTCAAAAACTCGATATTTTTGTTTCCGAGTTATAGAAAACTTATTTGCAACGGTAAACGTACTGCAGATTTAACTTTTCTGTACTGCTAACTAAATAGAAACTCACCCTAAGCTCTCCTATCACTACAAGCACAAGGAAAGCTCAACAAAACGTGCGCATAGTGAAGCTACATTTACGTCGAGAAGCAAATCAAGGGGCCATCTCAGCATTTGCTCAATGGATCAGGGACACTAAACAAAACCCCGATCGAATGGGGGGTCATTGACCCGAACGATGGACACTGGAACAGAACGATGGACACTGGAACGATGAACACAAGAACGATGCACACTGGAGTGGTCCTAATGCGCTGGCACCAGAAGGCCGTGCCTCATCATGGCTGCGTGTTTGTGTGTGTTTAGCATTCTAGAGTCGAATGAATCGTACTTTTGCCAGCAAGTGGTGTTCCCAAGCTTGAGCCCTGTTTTTTTATTTAGTAACCACACCTGGGGTTAAGGTAGACCTGTGAAATGACGTATTCACTTCATCGTAATCTTGGTATGTCTGAGGTTTTTCTTTTGTCACACAGCTATAGAAACCGAAGCGAGTGTATTAGAAAAAGCGCGCTGCTCCATTTGAACTTTTTGCACCATGGTAACCTCCATGAGGCACCCGATGAGATATAATATAGCGTTGACGGACGGCAAAAGAGCACTACACAGAGTAGTCGATTTGTGAAACAAAAGATCGAATCCGAAGCCGTAAGCGGGACCGTATTCAGTGAGAAAATCAATGTTGAACGATGCTAGAAAGATGACGTTTTTTTCGACAGTACTGGGAAATCGAAATGTTGGCTGTAATAGTTTCATCTCATCATTGCTAAGTGCTGACGATTATATCGGGTTGAATTGCTGATCCAGGACACATTAGTGCATAATTGAATTAGCGCATATTAAGTTTCAAGCAGTAATGCGCGTAGTGCGAATTCTTTAAATATTAGTTAATGTGTACTCGCCACAATTGTCAAAAGGAAAATTAGTTAAATTAAGTATATAGGTACTACAGAAAGTCACGTTAGTGTAGTTCTTACGAGCCTTAAGCTCCAATACTTTAATTATTTTTTGGAATTAAACTGGGTCCCATTTTCGATGAAACGTTTCCAAAAATTTTGTAAAAAATGAATTCTGCTAAACTACCACATTGCTGGTAATACTTTTTCCTTAATACTATTTTTTAAAGAAATTAGATATTTAAATAAAATCACGTACAATTATTTGAAGAAACTGGTGGTTTGCGCGCAGTTTGCGCTTGGCGTTAAAGAAATTTTCGTTCTTTTCTCAAAAAAAGGCTACAATATTTTCTTTGATTTTTTCTCGGAGTGAAGAAAGAAGGCTTAAAAATAGGACAGATCACAGTTTCGTTGAAATCTCTCAATTAAAAAATTGGAAACAATTATAAATACCGCAGGACAGTAAGTTCTGTTATAGCAGCAAGTCATTTTATATGTATACAATACACTCTACTAAGTTTATAATGATGAACACGCCTGTTGTGGATTCCGTGTGGAACGCCCGTGGCAAAACAGACCCCACTGCGAGGGGAGCGCGATTTGGCGTGTGCGCGCGCTCTCTGTGCAGGCTGTTTTCGCGCCTCCGCGTGCGCGTGGCGGCATGTGTGGTAGATGCACTAGTGATGTTCTCTCCTCTCTGACCCAGATGCCGAGAATATGTGAAGTGCCACATGTTCAATATCAGTGGCTGGATGCAGCTCGTAGGAGTGGAACATCGAAGATGTTGATAATATAATATAAGTTAATATAAGTTACAAAGATCATAATAATACGGCCAAAAATGAATATAATTTTGATATCGACATTTATTAACGCCTCGTGGCGAAATGATACGTAGGTATGATAGGCAATACTACACCTTTATAATCTATTTTTTTATTACATTTCTGACGTCAATCATGACTGGAAAGAAATGTCCCTTTTAAATGTACCAAGTCATTGGAACCAAACTTTCTGTTGGTCGGGTCATTTCCCACGGTCACAAAACTCACAATGTCATCGGAATCAAATATTCCGTTTACCTTACTATGTCACTGAAATGAAATATTGAGTTGACTTAGAAATTTCCTGTCCTCTTGTCAAGAAGGGTTTTCGGGAACATTGTTTATGGAGCAATAATATGACAATTAGTATTTCTACATACCTCACTGGTAGGACAGCGCCCGAGTACCCACGCCTGTCCCCCCCCCCCCCCGCGCCACGCACCTCTTCCCGCTGACGGTTCCTGTACGATTTGCAACCAGAAACTCTAAGTATTTATCACATCTTTCAAATTGTTAGTCTTCTCTGCTGCATAACTGTCCTACATTATTTGATTGCAATGAGCATTAAAAAGATAATACTTTTTTTTTCATAGGGAAATTGTTCACATTTATTACCATTTGTATAGTTAAAATACTACATTTCCTTATAACAAGTATTGTAATCCAGTTTCTGAGCCAAATATTTCCATTTCGAATAGGTGTCTCCTCCAGCTTACCTTGATCCTTTGTTAAAGTGCTGAAAAGGGTCCTTCGTTTTGTCTTTTTGTATATTTATTAATCATTAAAAACCGTGAATATTCTATTCAACGAATGGTGGAGAAGTAAATGGATGCACGTTTCCTTGAGTTTTAAGAATCCAAATTACATTCTTTTACTCTTCGTAGTTGAATTATGAATCGATGTCCATTATGAGCGGTTTGCGACACTGAAAAGCAGTAAATTCCACTCTCAAGAAACAGAAAACATGGTACGTGTTTCGGACTAACGTTACATACGGTCTCTCGAGCGTCACTTTTAGTGCTTTTTACGTAATTAAGAGGAAAATGGCATGAAATATACTTTTCATGCTAATGTTTCACTTTCCATTTTGCGGCTGTGATGCACAACGAAACAATGCTACTGTCAACTTCTCAGCGGAAAACTAATCCCCGGAATTTGCGGATCTATGATTTCCTGGTATGTCCCCACAGTTGTGTCTGCCTTGTACATGCAGCATCAAAGCTCAGCTTCCTGAAGCCAGCTAAGCTCACAAGTGTTCCGAACGTAATCAGCAAAAGTGCATGTTAACGCAACTCAGGGGTAATACACAATACTGTTCCCCTAGAAAAACGCAAAAATCGACCCCAAGACTACTCAATGGACGAGGAACGTTGTAACGGCTGCATGCTAAATCCATGGCTAGCGAATGAGTCTGCAGTTGTTTACAATTTGTCTTTCTCTCTTTATTGCTCTCATCAGTGTTTACACGACACAAAACAAAAGGCTATAGAGTCGCTTCCGTTGTTTGTAATCGGGGTACGTTTTTCTCATGTGAAAAACTCGTATTTACGCAACAGCCCTATGTGCGCAGATATGAAATGTGTAGCGTTGCATTTCGCGAAAAATAAGCCTCCGGCGCATTCAGGGCATCTGAAGCGGAGCGTTGCAATTGAATGAGAGTCCACACGCACGGCTCATCGTGCAGGGCGTTGCAGCGTCACTGGATTTCGACAGGAACCGTGCACGCAATGTGACTCACCTCTGCTCCACCAATACACTTGCTCTGCCTTCCAAGGGAGGAGCCCGCACTCGGATCATCTTCCCAATGACGCGGCTTCCCAATGCGGGACCTGCCAAACTCCTGTCCATAAGAAGTTGCCTAAAATAACAGGAAAGTGATGCACGTGTAACTACGTTATATGGAATTCCCCACTATGTTAATGGAAAAAAAGTGGTCATTTTCAACATCAGTATATACTCTAGAAGTTTGTAACGTATATTTTGACACATTCTGTTTGTGTGTATTGACAAAAATGTGATAATTGTTGATATTTCATCATGCTATAGAAGTTTGTAACGTTTATTCTTGTATATTTCTGTGCATTAACCGGGGAACGATCACGTTTTCCATTCATCGTGTTGCTCACTTCTGAGGAATGTAGAGGAATCGAGGGTAAATTGCTTGTTCAATTTCCAGTGAGGCATTTAATATTTTAAATTGTGGTGTTTTATTAGTAATTATATTTTAAAACGTTTTCAAATTAATGCGTGAGTTTAATGTGTGGGTGGGGTTGTGAGGGGGTAAATGTGTTGGGTTGAAATGATAACAGGAAGATGATCCGAATCCAATTCGAATATGGGAGAATTGTGAAATTTTACTTGTGTGTTGGTGATTTCAATATCCAATATATCCGGGAATTTGTTTTGGTCGTGGGGGTAGTGTGTTGGTTCAGAGGGAGAGATTACTTGCAATTTTAAATCTGTTATTATTTAAACAATTGTAGGCCTGCGGTGTTGGAAGTTCTGCAGCCTCAGTTAACGTTTTTGACATTGAGGTCGTCAACAAGTATTGTAGGTGTGTTTTGTTGGAACAAGTATTGTAGGTGTGTTTTGTTGTAGGAGGTTTGTAAGCTACAATAAGAGTTATTATTCTATTGTCTTGTGAAAATTTAAATGCTACTGTTTCAATTCCAGGGGTATGGGGGAGGTTAGTTTGAATACATGGTACTGATTTTTCTATTAGAATTATAGCACTGCCTACATTTGAGTTCATTCTGTCTGATCAATAATTACTATTTCCAGGTAATATTAATGTTTCGTTTGATTTTAACTGTGTTTCGGTCATGCATACTAATTAGATGTCTTTGGCTTTTAGGAAGTACGATAATTTTGTTTTCTTATTTTTGATACCGTTGGCATTCCAATTTAGTAGATTTAGTTAGAGTGTTGTAGAACCAAGATTGTTGTTGAAGTATGACGACAATGAGGTGTGTGTTATTGATAATTGCTGGGATGATTGAGTTGATTATGTTTACGATATGAGTTGTAATGGAATTTATTAAAGAGTGTATAAATGAATGATTATTATTTTTATTGTTATTATTATTGGGGTTTCTATTGTTTGATACTAAAGGGTTTTGGTTTGGTTGATGAGGTGGACTAGAGTTGGAGGTTGCTGTTGGGTCGAAAGTGAAATTGAGAATGCCGTCTGTGGGTGGGAGGTTTGGGAAGTTGTCGGAATGTAAACGAGGTGGGGTGTTATTGTTGGATCTGGTTTGTTGTGAATTTTTGGACGGGGGTTCTAAATGTTTGCTGTGAGAAGCGTTTTTTACTGAGCGTAGGTCTCCACTATGAGCTCCGTTAGGGGGTGGGGTTCAGTTAGGTTTTTGTAGTACAGGCATTTGTCAGTACGAACGTCTGCACGATGTGATCCGTTGCAGTTCTTACAAAAAGAGGTGACCATTTTCTTTGGACAATTTACCGAATCGTGATCTTTTGAGCAGTAAATACAGGCTAAGTTGTGGTTACAATTATTGCGGGTATGACCAAACTCTAAACATCTTCAGCATTGTATTGGTCCTTTGATTCTTCGTCTTTTTTCGCTTTTACTTTTAGATTGCAAATTTCCGTTATTTTTATTACTATCTCAATGTTAAACTCGGCAGCTACTACTGGGATTGGAATGTTTTCTTTTTGCAGTTAAGTAACAGTGATTAGCGAAGGGCACTTCTCCTTGACGTCCTCGAATATTTCCTGTAGTGATAATGATTAATGAACTATAATTAAATACTATGAAGAATTTTTTATTAGCGGGATCTTTATAGGTGTGAACATTTCTTTTAGTATTTAACAGATATTTAATTGTTTTTCTAAAGTCAGTTATTGTTTGAAACATTAGCTTTATTCGGTTATTTATTATATTCGAGATAAACTGATTAGAAATTTCTCTATTAAACTCGAAAAATGTTTATTCTCTATTAAAGTCGGATATGTTTGTTATATTATTCACATAAATTGGTGGAATCTTGACATTTTCATCTTGTATTGGGGTGGACTTTATATAATTAAATCTGAAGTCAGGGTCTTTTAGTTTTTCTCAGGGAGAATACCTATTACTAACTGGCACTGAATACACACCATTAGCACTGTCGATTGTTTTTTAGGAGGATGTTGATTTTCACCAGTCATTGAATGTTCTGTTACGGCTATTTGCTGAACTGACCGCAGTTTCTTTGTTTTCGCTCACTGCTTTTGTTACGCCTTGGAGTGCATCGCTGGCAGTTTGCTGAGCACTGACCTTAGTAGCGCCGCTTGAATTTCGGGGATTGAAGTTTCCTGGGCTCCCGCGTGCGGCGGATGTTGATTGAGAATAGCGTATTGGAGACCAATGTTGTCTTGTTGAGCAGCACCGCTTTGATGTTCAGCATGGGATGGCGGTGTCGTGATGAATGTGGTGTGCATGACGTAGTCTGTATTATACAGAGCGGCCGTAGCCCCGGCTATGCTTTGTCCTAGATCAGAGATGCTGGGCACTGGTTCACTTTGAATTGAGTGCTGTAATTGGTGGCAGTAATAATTGTCACTCCAGATGATACATGTACACTTTAACTAAACAAGCTTTATCGGCACTTCACTGTTCGGAACAGAGCTGGCGACACTCAAGGAATCAGCGTAGCACAAGTGCCCGTCAATAGACTTGTAGGGACTGCGGATATAGTGAGGCAGACAAGAACCGAAGGAATCAGCACACAAATCTGTACATTTTTTCGTCCAGAATAACACTTATTTCGTACAAAAATGTTTTAGAAATACGCTACTAGAGTGATGTTTTATTGAAAATAGAATGAGGTGGTATTTCAATAATATGTACTCCGATTACAGAGATGCTTTCGTGAAAAGTACGCTCGCTGGGCTGAAAACTAGCATTCACAGTGGCGGTGTGGTCGGAAAAGAAGACATTTTCTTTCCATTTCATTATTTTAATTTCAATCGAGCCTGTACATGTCTGCAACTTTTTACTTATTTCCAAGCGCTGTAGTACTTTTGAAGTCATTAGCGTCATTTGTGAACAGCGAATGTCCAGCATATGATACAGCCAGCTTGCTAGGGATTGGACGTGGTAAAAACAGGCACGCAAATTCATTTCTGTCGTAATTTTCATCCCAATTCCGTTCATTCGCAAATATGTTTTTTTCTTCGTGCGTATATTTCTTCTTCCACTACTTACGACCCGGAGCGGTACCTCAGTGCATCACCTGATGTCACTGCAGCGCCTCTGACCGGGAGGTCCTAGGTTCGAGTCCTGACGGCGGCAGGATTTTCGACACTAGCTTTTCACCTAGGTCTAATTCAGTCGCTGTCTGGAGGAGAATTCTAGCGGCCGGCTGCTCTGATCGGTAGTTTTCCGTGGTTTCTCCGATCAACACCAGGCGAATGCCGGAGCAGTACCCTACCAAACGGGCCACGGACCGCGCGCGATCTGTCCTTCCTCTTCCTTGTCCTATCCTCCCCCCTACACACACACTTACACCAACATGCACCAAACTATCACATATTCCGGGACCCCGGTCGGGAGCTTAGAGCTTGTCCCGACTGGGGCGGTGCCCCGCTGGTGGGTGAGTCATGGTTAGGGGGAAACACCACTAACCGACGGTAGGTCGGCGCCGGATCTCGCCATCCACCGGGGGAAGATCACCGCCATATCCCGAGAAAAAAACATGCACTACACTAACGGTACTAATGACCAAAGCAGTTGACGCGCCCGGAAACACGAAAAAATCAATCAATCATTCGACTACTTACGAATATTCACGGATTCGGTCGTATAATTGGTAGCGAACCGGGCTGTTGTACCCGAGTTCGCAGGTTCAAACCAGATCGAAGCCGTGGATTTTTAGATCGATAGATATTTATTATTCTGCAGGTAGGTATACACAACCTGGTGGCAGAACTCTACAATTTACACATTACTAATATTAACTTTAAATTATTTAACAACGTAACTTCAAATTATTTAAAGACATAATAATGATAATAATAATGATAATAATAATAATAATAATAATAATAATAATAATAATAATAATAATAATAATAATAATAATAATAATAATAATAATAATAATAATAATAATAATAATAATAATATGCTAACAATAATAGCCTTAACTACATTTTTTGGTTGACCTGCACAGTTATTTGAAACTATTAAATACAAGATTACACGAATTTTTAATTACACTTCACTTCACTTCACTTCACACACATTTGAAATTCACTTCTCTTTCTACTTCTATACTGCACTACACTGCACAACACTTCACCACACTTCAATACAATACTACTTCGAATATAATTATATATTTAGAACCGGAACGCATTTAATAGTAATTAACACAATAATAATAGCAATAAAATATCAATAATAATCAAATAATAACTGATATAATAATCCAACTTACTAAACTAATAAAGCTTACAAATACCATTAGTTAATTTATTTTTAAATCTTTGAACACCTAGAGGAAAGGGTTCCAAGGCTGTCGCAGGTAACTTATTCCAGTCCGTTATTGTTCTATTTGTAAATGAAAATTTTCCAACATCTGTTCTCTGTGGCCTAAACTGAATTTTGTGCTTGTGATCCCCTCTACTAAAGTACGAAGGTCTACCCAATCGGATGTAGATATCTTTCCAAGCTGGATAACCGGCATACGCTTTGTACAGGGCACAGAGTCTTGCCTTAACTCTCCTAATTTCTAGAGACTCCCATTCAACATTCTTCCTATTCCCTCGGAAAGTAAGTTTATACGCTCTTCTCTGTAATCTATTCAAATATTCCTTTTGGGAATTTCTATAAGGGTCCCAACAAACAGCCCCGTATTCCATTAATGGACGAACTAAAGATAAATAAGCTAATTCTCTCGCTTTCGCAGTACTCTTTTTTAGTATTCGCATAGTAAAATGCAAGGACCTCCAGGCTTTCCCTACGACACAGTTTACCTGATTTTCCCAACTCAATTTGCTATCAAAGATTATCCCCAGGTACTTACAAGACACGACTCTTGGAATGTTTTCGTTGCCTAAACGGTATTGAGTTTCATTGTATTTGCGGCCCCTACCAAACGTGATGGTTTTGCTTTTCGAACTATTTATTGTCATGTCATTTTTTTTCGCCCAAAAATGTAATCTTTCTAGATCACCCTGCAAAATATCCTCGTCTGCATTTGATTGAATAACTCGATATATTATACAGTCATCTGCAAATAGCCGTACCTTTGAATATAAATTGTCTGGCAGGTCATTCACAAATGCGAGAAACAGGAGAGGTCCAATAACACTTCCTTGAGGGATCCCTGAAGTTACTTTTGCTTGAGTCGAAAATTGTTGTCCAACTCGGACTTTCTGTTTCCTATCTCGAAGAAGCTCGTCAATCCACGCCACAACTCTGGGGTCAATACCCGATTGCATTAATTTATGAACCAGTTTATCGTGTGGAACAACATCAAATGCCTTCGCGAAATCTATTATTACGGCGTCCACCCTCCCACTATTATCAACTTCATCAGCTATATCCTGAAACAATGATACTATCTGACTCTCGCAAGAGAAACCGTTCCTAAAACCATGCTGTCCCTGAAAAAGCCATTCTTTTCTTTCCCATTCTTGTCTAATATAGCTAGTTATCAAGTGCTCCATTAGCTTACATACAACTGACGTGAGACTTACTGGTCTATAATTGGCTAATACAGTTCTATCACCACTCTTGAAAATCGGAACAACGGTAGCTAGCTTCCAATCATCGGGCACGCTTGAATTGTTGATCGAAACCTGAAATAATCTTGTTAGATACGGTAATATTGCCTCTCCACCGAGTTTAATTATGTCGGTTGAAATGGCATCTGGACCCCGCGACTTTCCATTTTTCATAGATTTAATTCGTTTTCGCAATGTGTTTACCTCTATATTAAACTGATTTGGCACAGCCTCCCTCGATATCTGAGTGAGTTGAGATTTTGTTTTAAAAACGGAACTGAAGTAGACATTGAAAGCGTTTGCTTTTTCCCGATCATCTGTAAGTAACCTATTTTTGGTATCTTTAACGATAGGAATTTCTTCTTTATTTCCTCTTCTTCTGCGAACGTATTTGTAAAACCCCGACCAATTATTTCCCTCCCTGTCGAGAATATGCTTTAAAAAAGTCTCCTGCGCAATTTTCTTTTCCTGCTCTAATTCTTTCGAACAATTACGATAAAGTATCTTATGATTTTCACCACGATTTCTGTTATTGAAAGCCTTTCGAGTTTTCTTCTTCAGACGTCGAATTTTCGCATTGTAATATTCGGGGTCTGAATTACTTTTTAAGTATTTATACGGCACAAACATTTGCAATGCCTTATCTAGAATGCTATTAAACGCTTTCCGTTTAAGGGAGAAAAAATTCCTTCGTACGCCTTCCTTCGGAGGAGAAGTAAAGTCGACTGCCCCATGTGGTAGATTTACTGCAAGTAAAAGACCCTCCAGCCTAAAACAAACCTATAAGCTAAATTGAAATCGCCTGTTTCGTCGCCCAAGATAATACACACTTTCTCCGCTAGATGGTGAAAAGAGCGTAGCGAAATTTGCGTGCTCAGACGGAAGAGCGGGCCTGATGCCCCAGTCTCGCCACATAAAATAAGGCATTAAATAACGAACTGTTCTTGGTTCTTCCATTCTCTATAAATACAACTTTCTGGACATTATAGAAGAAGAAAAATATGATTCATAGTATTATAATAAATGTAAACATATACTTTGAAAAACAATGTGAAAAAGAAAAGCGATAGTCCCTTGCTTTGTTTCTGAATACCATCATATTTTTCGATTAAAAAGAAACCTGGCAAAGTTAAATTGATAGTTATGAGGCTCAACACCAAGGAAAACTTTGCAATAGTTGTGAGAATCAATTTAACACATATAATGATTGTAATTGTTTTACGTCATCTTGTAATATGTTGTAAAATAATCTATGAGAATTATAAGTGATTTGTAGTGATTGTGATCTCTACATTGTGTGTCATAATTAAAAATAGCTATTTTGCTTATAAATTGGCAGAACGAGTTACTTTTTCACAAAAATCACTTGCTCGTAAAAAAAAGAGAGATCACTACTGCTCAGAGAAGGGAAATGTAACTCAATTATCTGTGCACGACTTCTAGAATTCAGTGGGAAATATAGTTATTCAATAATTCAAATTATCGTTGTCCATGTTCTCGCGGAAGGAAGTATTATTCCTTCACACATGATGAGGAATACGAGCCCAAAGGGTATAGCCGAATATGGCGATGAAAAGTGCCCCCAAACCAAATCGATAATCGCGATGCTCATATGAAAGAGAATACATAATGACGTTGATTCACAATCAGCCTCCTAGAGCAATCTATTGCAGAGATACAATGAGAAACGTGTTTTGCATGTTTTATTTTTTTCTCCCGATCTATTACGTGTATCAGAAAAAATGGAGAGATGGAGAAACAGTTAAATTTGATGGTATTTTACTTAACAAATTTTGACGCCAAATTCATATAGAAAACAATAAATAAATTTTTGAAATTCATTTTCGACGTGAAAACGTTGGAATATTGTCTCAATTTTCCCTCTAAAATAGGTCTTATAATATTCTATAACAATTTTTTTTTTCAGATTTTTAAACAATGTGCACAGTACTCCAAAAAATTTAAAAGATTTTTTTTCAGATTAAACATTTGAAATTCGCGCCTAAATGCGATTGGAAAAAACTGTTTGACCGCTAATTAAACACAGATATAAACACGACATGAACTTGAAATCATTACATTGATTATGTATTGGTGTTACATTGATTATGTATCAAATTCAAACGGAATATCCTTGGTGGATAGCATGGTGGAAATACATAGTGGAAAGAGATGGGTGGCCTCTTTAGCATCTGAGTTTAGTCACTGAGCTTCAGGCACCAGTGTGCGTCATAATATTAGCGCGAATTTTAAATGCCAAAATTATCACATTTACAAGTCCTTGAAACAGAAATAGATAAGCATATTTTTTAAATATTACATATTTTATTGCAATTACCCTTTGATCGTGTTATTTTTGGTCAGTCACCTTTGAAAATTGTCCATTTATGCCACTTAAAAATGTTTCTCAACACTTCTTGCTCGCCACGAAACATGACGGCAGACGTCTGGTCTCATGTGAATACTTCGTTTGATAAACATCAAACGAAGTATTCACATGGTTCGTGACGGAAACTGGCTGTAGAACGAGCAAAAATCGATGCACCGGAGGAGCCCACCCATCTCTTTTCACCATAGGAATATCGGGAGGTTAACGATATTATCGACGTGCGAACGGAAGTGTCACCTTCGGATGCTGCTCCCACGTAGCTGCAATCATTTAAACACACATTTTGCAAACGCTAGTTACTTGGCGAAAATTAATAGACATGTATTTTAAATAGAAATGTCTAAAGAAACAGAAATTTTGAGTAGACTCTTTATAAAAAATGCGTGATTCCAGTTATTGACCCTGCAGAGGGGGGGATCGCGATGACGTAGGTTGTCGCGGTCTCTGGTGGAGTGTCGTAGACGACCACCCGGACCCTGATTCTCCCGGCGCTACTCACGTCTTCAGCTTGAAGGTGCAGGCAGTGAGCAGGCGATGCTAAGCTCCAGCCACCCATCAGTTGGGCGTATGGCGCGTCGACCTTGGAGAGGATTGGGCGAAGGATGCTCTTCGAAGTACTCCGGATCCCACTTTAAAGTCCGGCGGGAAACCACTTACCCCCTGTCAGGGTGCTCCGGTACCGGCGTTACCCATGTCGTGAGTAGGCGCTAAGCATTGGTGAAACGGGATGGGGGCTCCGAGCCGCTTGGGCCGCTTAGTCCAGGTGGCCCCCTGTTGGGCTCTCGGATTCGTCTTGGCAGTGGCCCGATACTCTGAGCAAAGAGAAGGAAAATGTTCCCGGCGCATGTCAGTGGCACATTGTCGAGACTCCAGTACTAGCCTGGATAGCTAGGAGCTCTGAGCTAGCAGGGCGGTCCCTACCCAGGCATTGTATGGGGAGGTGTCCGCGAAGGCAAACTGGGTTCTGGCTGGATCCGGCCATCAGCCTGTCGCTGTTAATGAGTCGGCGGGGGTGCGGAGAAAAGCCCAAGAGGCGTAGGTGCCCACCCCGGGGACTTGTCCCCCTGATGAAAATAATTTAGTGTGGTGTAGTAGTAGGCCACACGAGGTTTCTCTCTGTCTGTCTGTCCCTCTCTCTCTCTCTCCAGTTATTGAAGGAAGTGACAATTATGAATTGCCTAAGAATGTCTAATTGCCAATTATTAATGAATCTACAACTAAGTAATTTAATTTATATTAGAAACAATAGATAATCTAAAAACAAAAGGGGTTTGATAATTTTATTTCAATAATATAAATACTTACAACATAAACAAACATTTGTCAGCAAAAAGTTCCAAATCATCCTGGTAATCACGACATTTACTGACTTAAATTGTTTAAACATTGGTGAAACAAGTTTTTTAATCACATTTTTGCGCGAATTTCAAATGTTTAAAATGAGAAAATCGTTTTAATTTGTTTCACTACAGACCAAATTCTTTAAAAATCTGAAAAACATATATATTACAGAATGTTATAAGCTCCATTTTAGGGGAAAATCGAGACAGTACGTCAACGTTTTCACGTCGAAAATGAATTTAAAAAATTTATTTATTTATTCTATAAGAATTTGGTTCAAATTTAACTATGTTTCTCCGTCTCTCCGATTTTTTCAGCCTGATACACGCAATGGATGCCGAGAAAAAAATAAAACATGCAAAACACGTTTCTCGTATCTCTGCAACAGATTGCCCTAGGAAGCTATTTTTTGGTAAATCTACGTCATTCTGTATTATTTCATATGAGCATCGCGAGAGAAGATTATGAACAATCCGTTACTTCCTATACATGAAGATATTGACGCAAGAACGAGACAACTGAAATCACGTCATTCACCGATTACCAATTTTTAAATTGTTTACTTGTTCTTTTAATTGTTTTGAATTGCTCTCTTTGTGTGAATTTTTTCCTTTTTCTTATTGTGTTGTTTCCTGCCATTCGAATAAATAAGCGTCGCGATTATTGATTTGATTTGGGGACACTTTTTACCCACTTATTTTATTAACAATCCTTCAAAATATTTTATTTTGTTAACAATGAATATTTTATTAACAATCTTTCAAAAAAACTAATTTTCTTTCTGTATCGAAAAGTCAAGTAGTATATGGCTTAGGGTAGGTATCACAGAATTTTGAAAACGTGCACAGAGTACACTTCTCCCCGTATCACGAAACAGACATTTTTAAACGGTTTTGACGTAAAATAAATCAAATAAATAAAAAGAAAGAAATAAATTTGCAGGAATGTGCAGAATCCGCATCGGCATGGCCTGGGTGGAACCGCAGCGGCCGCTGGCCGTCGCCGCATCGTTTTCGCCCTTGGACGCCGTATTTGAGCGCGCATTCCATTTATTACAAATATTGTTTCCGGATCGCTTTCGAATTCCAGGGAATTAATTTATGCTAATTGGATGCAATCGATAGTAATTATAATAATTCGAATCGGAGGCCGGCGACGCACGCCGGCGTTAGCCCCAGAGCCACCGCGGCCCGTCCCTTGGGCCGCTGTCGCTGATTCCTTCATTGGCAACCTCGTTCCGCGGTTTGCAGATGGCCTGTGTTGAAATTGTAGGATTGGCTCCTGGGATTTCCAATTACGCGAAGAGCCAGGCATACGCAAATAATTCAATTCATAGTATTTCATCCCCAATCTGACCGACTTAAGTTTGGGACAGAAACTCCACGGGATGAAACTCATAACTGATACAGTACCTCTATCATGGCCCTTCTGAAGTTTATTTCCCTCTGGTTTTTTAAAAATTGTTTGTGAAATGCGTTAAATTTTCGCACCGCGCCAAATAATTATTTTTGTTAGGAAAAATTGAGTGATTCATTTTTGTAGAATTTTTGTGCAATTGTATAACGTTATCGTTGCGATTGTTTAAAGCGACTGTATAATGTTAATATTGACCTTAAATTTCAGGGAAAGCCGGAGAAAAAATATTTTATAGTAATTATTTATAGTTCCTACTTGAAAAATGTGGAGGCTTTACTTTCAGGAAAAACTGTTTCAATGCAGTTCTGAAATAAACTATTGATGTTAGAGTTAACAACATTTTTGGGTTTCTCAATTCAGTCTGTCCTCAAATGGAACCATTTATATTAATTGAATACAAAATTAAGTTCATTATGCTACGCGTTCAGAATACTTTCAAATTCAGTCAGGCATTATACTGCTCGTTGCCTATATTTCGCAAATATTCATTCCCGCCTGACTTAGGCCGTAATATTCTGGGGAAAACATTCTATTGCATCCATACATTTAGAGAGTAGAAAAGAATGTTTCAAATAAGCAAATCCTACCTTCGAGTTTCCTGTAACCTCCTCTTTATTACCAAAGGAATTCTATTCGTATTCATCATATTAATCAATTGCCAGTATCACCAGTTCAATACAGAACATTCACATAACATGTACATTATTTTATAATATATTGCCAAATAACATTAAAGGATTAAAATCGATCTTTTTATGTACTACTAATGAGTATACGTAACATCAAAATGGAGAATATATTATTTTTAAAATATATGATATTTAATCTCTTAGTACCATATTTGAAAATTGAACTGTATAATTCAAAATATTAAGTAAGCCTGTAACACGTATAATTTTTGTTAGGTTCTTGATAAGAACCTCCATGTCGATCAGATTTTCGGCAGTTTCCCTAATCTTTGAGCTGAGTTTTTTTCGAATTGTTGTAGTCATTATAGATAAAGTGAAGTTAAGCTCTTGTATTTTTTTAAATAAAAAAATCTTACGAGATCTTTAACTAATCATTCGATTTCAAAATTTCTTATCAATTATTTTCCTTTTTATTTTGTAAAAAAACGTGATGCCCTAGGAGGTTTAAACGCTTTGATTTTCCCCAAAGCAACTTTCCTTAAAAGGAATTCCGGTCGTTTAAGTCGCTAGCGAGTATCAAAGAGTATTTCATAACAATAATAGAAATTTCGAGCCACTGAACCAACCTCGAACAATTTATTTTTCTGTTAATCTTACTACAGTATTTAAAAGTATTTATGAATAATTATTCAATAAATACATGAATACAATAAATAAATACAATAAATATTTGAAAACAATACTTCTCAATTATTCTACTTAATTTTATGTTTTTAAAATTGTTCATTTTTATTCAATGAAATAATTTACTATCTCATGAAATTTAGACAGTAATTTTGAAAGTAAAAATGGATTTGTCAACTTTATTTTAGTTATGTTATTGTATTGTATATTTCGCGTCTCCTTATATTTCCTTTGAGATAAAGTGTTTCAAACACTTACTTGAATTCATATTTTTTTATTTCAAGTTATTTTTACGTCATCCTCATATAGATATAAATACAAAAGAACCTATGTAGTTTTCTTTAATTCAAAATCTCGTTTGTATTTTTATTAGCGTAGTAAGTTTATGCAGTTTTTCAATTCACATTCCATTTGCTTAACATCATGTGCTCTGCATAAAATGGAGTAAAATGATAAATGAATCAAACGAATTGAATACACAAAAAATACGTTTCACTAGAGTTCCCTATTTTGAATATCACTACTGTCAGTCTGACCCATATATCGCGGTGAAAATCTAACTAGTTAGGGACTTGCTATTATTATTGATGTAAAATATGTTTCCCACATGATAACTGTAATTGAGAAAATCGGTCGTGTAGAATAGAGAGAGATGAAAATAACCGCATAGCAAGCAAACGACAGTGTCGGTAATGTTACATATGCACGAGCGTAGAAGGAACGTAAATGTCAATCAATGCGAAGAGTCATGGAGCAGGTCGGATGAAAATTCTTCTCGTGACATCGGTGGAATATTGGTCCTGAAACTCGTGAGGGTTTCCGTAGAGATTAAATTCCCAAATTTGCACACCGCGAACAAGTTGGTACTTGTCGTGGAACGAGCTTGGACGTACCTTCATCGCTGGCCGATCGGCCCCGCCCATTCCCGCGTACGCCTTTCACGCGCCCGCGCCCCGCCCCCGCTCCTCTCGACCCCATTCCGCCAGCGCCGCAGAAAAACGCTGTCCAGGCGGAGGAGTCGCGGGCTTCGTCTGCTCCAATTGGCAGCGAATGGATTCGGCGCGCGCTTAACGAAGCGGCGCGCGCCTAAGTTAATTTATGACGCGCGCAAATGTATTACCGATGCGCCCGACGATTTGAAGCTGGCGCCGCCCCCGCCCCCCGCCGCCCCCGGCGTGGCGTACCCACCGCCCACCGCCACCTACCGTCGTCCGCCGCCGCACACCGCCGTCCACCGACGCCCACCGACGCCCACCGACGCCCACCGACGCCCACCGACGCCCACCGACGCCCACCGACGCCCACCGACGCCCACCGACGACCACCGACGCCCACCGACGCCCACCGACGCCCACCGACGCCCACCGACGCCCACCGACGCCCACCGACGCCCACCGACGCCCACCGACGCCCACCGACCCCGCCGTCCACCACCGCCTACCGCCGCCCACCGCCACCATTTCGCAGCGACGCGCCACGGGGGACAGGGGCGAGGAGAAGGTAAGGTGAAGGAGGAGCGGCAGGCGGGGAAGGCGCTAGGAAGTGCTAAAAAAACTGAAATGAGTGAGGAATAAAGTTGGCAGCGGCTGTGTGGAAAGCTCAAAAAATGATGGGACTTTCGAGCTTTTGGGGAAAAAGTATAATTACTATAAATAAACATAATATTCACTTATAATAACATTTTCTTATTGGACCATTATGTATAAGTGCTACATACATATTCTTTATGTTTCTCTCCAGCACCATTGAGGATGGGATGAAAATACTCCGAAACGTCGGCAAACTCAATGCTTTAATGTCTTAATTTACTCCGACCGAATCCCATGAACTCAATTTCCAAGTTAGAAATTTTGATCGAATGCTGCATGATCATTTATCAACGTACCACAAAGGTTGCTAGCGATGATTTGTTTGTTTTTAAATTTAATGTTATGGAAAAGAAACTGACAGCCGCAATTTTTACCTTGTATCGAATTCAATTCTATTGCACAAATTCATAACCGTTAGTGGTCATGACTGAACAACATTGTCGCTATAATGGGACGCCAAATTAAACGGTCTCCCAATTAAACGATAAATCTCCAAATCTAGCGTTTGGCATGTCCGTGACGGATAAAATGATCATAATTTCATAGGTATTAATATTGAAGTGGGGATTAAACGACTTTCTAAACCTCTTTAATGATATGAATAGCCTTTCTTCCATTGATCGCAGATAAATTATTGTGTGTGCAAATATTTGTGTCTCTTCAAATATTTAATTATAATTCTCGATTATGATGGAAGCATTTATTTACTTCTCGCGTATAAAATATACTAACAAAAAATTTGTTGAGGAATAAGTTCTTGTGATATTCAAAAAGTACTCTTGTGGTTTCAGAATGATTAGGGGGACGCTTACAAAAGTATAAGGGCCTACTAAATCTATGAACGTCCCTACTGGTGGTATGAGCAAAGAATTGCTCACTGCAGAATCAAGGCGTGGGTGAGGGAAATGACGTAAGAATTGAGTGTACAAGAAATTATCAATAAACACAATGTTTACTGAAAGATTATTTCAACGGTAAACGCTATTAAAATGTGTCATGATTTTAAGAATAGAAACTAAGGGACTATCATTTATCGTACGTAACATTCTATAACATAAGTTAGTTCACACTGAAGATATTGCGACGTAACCGAATATTTGATTCTTGAAGAAACATATTTATCTTAAAGTAACTCCTCCACAGAGAGCGTGTCGCAACCGGTCGCGCCTTCCGTGGGCGGTCGAAGGGTCAATTAGTTCCGCGCGTCTGTAAACATCTGTCTCTTGCCGTCGCCTCGAAGAAGCGAGGGGCGCGATATTTACTATACACGCCTCGGGACCTCCCCGGGGACCACAGACTGCGCAGCTTGGAGGAACCTGGGACGACCGCCCTGAATTGTTTACAGGAAGTGTGCGAGAGAGAGCGTTCGGGAAAATTCCATCAAGACGCGTAATCTGATTGGAGTAATATTATTTTCGGCGTAGAAACTTTCGGCCAGTAACAACACGTCTTCCAAAATTTTTGTAGAAACTTCTAGAACATTCATGGAAATTGGGGGAGGGCAGAGGTTCGTGGGCACTGAGAAGCGCAGAGAGCAGGCAGAAGCGTAGAGTTCTTAGGACAGACGGGCCGCACGGGGGCGGAAGCGCTAAGTTCTCAAGACGGAGAATAGTACGGGGCGGAGACGCTCCCGGGCGGGCGTGCGTTGCTAGAGAGATAGTTTTGTTTTTGGCAGTGTTTTATTTGCTCACCGAATGCAAGATATTTGATAAAAAGACACTTTAATCGATTTTTTTATTTTATCTCTGCCCGTTTACGCACGCGCCGTGTCGCGAATTACGCGACGACGATAATAAGTAGGAGTCGGTGATAATTCTCCCGACAAATATCGCGTTTTTGTTTTTGACGTTCGGACTCGTGAGCTGTTGTCATCGATCACGTCGCCACCGCTGCCACAGTTGTCACAGCTGATGTCACCGTTGGTGGTGCTTTCCTGAATGGGAAGTCGGCGACGAGAAGAAGCTCCCCTTTGTCAACCCCAAGGGACGCGCCGTCTGGCAGAAAGGAGTCCAGCGACCTTTTTGGAGGCCGTTCACCCCAACGAGTTTCCCGCAGCACATGGTGACTTTGGTAATTTGTCCAGCTGCGACAAAAAAAAGAACTATTATCACGCCCTTCAGGCATAAAATTCATTTAAGATTTTTTACCTGGACAATATTCAACCTTAAGGAAGTGCTGGCCGCGCATTGGCTTCTCTTTTGTAATCTTATTAGCTCATCCCTGTTTTTTATTTGTTACAAGCTATAATTATAAGATTCAATTGTACTAATTTTATACTACTTGATTAGAACCAAGGGTTTAGAGCTGAGCTCAGACTAAGTGTGACAAATCATTTCTATTAATTTTCTTTTTTGAATTTCTTATATAATTTTATATTTTCTTTAAACTTTTCTTTCTATATACTTCCATCGCGTAGCCACGTCCTTCCACCATCCAAATTTCAGGCTCTACTCGCCTCCTGAGCTAGCCGGCAACTCGAGCCCAGGTAGGTGTGAGTGCGAGGGTAACGTCGCAATATGTAAAATGTAAATGGAGCATTCTGGGAATTTTGTTAATTTCCATAAGACTTGGTTCGAGTTCAGCATTCATTGTTACATCGTTGCATACCATGAATATAATTTATAACAACTGTATTTTAAGAAATTTTCAGTGATTAATTGAATTGTACATCTAAAACACCTTGATATTAAAGAACCGAGTTAAAGAAATTGAGCTGCAGGCGATGTTTTCCTCGATAATTTCACCAAAAACGTGGAGTCACATCCGTTGGTGCTATTCGTGATTGTTATAGTACTTACGGCATTCGCCTGGAGTTGATAAAAAAAACACGGGAAACTCGCAGTTAGAACAGCTACCTGCTAGAATTCTCTTCCAGACAGCGGCTGAGTTCGACCTAGTTATTCAGCTAGTATCAAAAAAAATCCTGTCATCGTCGATACTCAAACCTTAGGACCTATCGGTCAGAAGCCCTGCAGAGACCTCAATGCATGCCTTGTCGCCTATGCCGGTCTTACAGCAGGTGGTCAGTGCACTGTCTTGTATACAGGATTATGAGGTATTGAAACTCTTTCGTCCTTTTTTTGCTCTCATGGGAGTAAAATATCAGGAAATTGTATCAATACTGATTCCACACAGTAAGTACGCCAAAGTCGTGGGGACGGTAACTAGCTTACTTGAGTACGCGGGCAGTACGTTTAGAGTAACGGGCGCGAAATTTAAAAGTAATGGTGGTACCAAAAAATCCCGAGTGGTGGAACATCAGTGTATACCTGGTGTTATATTCAGGTAAACACGCTCACTTTCCAACAACAAGTTTATTTACAAAAAAAAACAGGAAAAATACAACAGAGGTCAGTATTCAAAGGAGTTTACCATACACAAGCCAAAATTGACAAAAACCAGGAGATGTACCAAAAACGCGCTGGGTCACAAAATAACTTCGTCCAACGCGCACTCTCCAAAAACCACTGTCACTCCACTACACTGTCTCCACTCAGTCTCGTCGGTCACTGGCGGCGTCCCCATATCAAGCAGCCGGCGCCGTAGCCTCGCTTCACGGCCGCCGGCTCGCCGGCTAGCTGCTTGCCTCCTATTGGCCGGGCGTCTTTGCCGGTCTGATGCCCGGCCGCTTCCCGCCGCCGCCGTCTCGCGCCGCTTTAGGCGCGCTCCTCAAACTTCTCACACAGCCGCAACACCTGGCCCGTGACAATCTTTAGGTGGTCAATTGACAGTTATTGTCCTAAACGGCGTTACACTCCCATTTCGTCTGCAAAAGCAAAGAAATGATCCATTAAAATTTAATAACTCAATCAGTCAGATATCGTCAATTACGTATAAAATTAAACATTTTGAATCAAAAGAATTTTGATTTTGCAATCGTGTTTATTTAAGCAAACACGATTGCAATTAATTGCATAACTTCCTACGTTCAATTTAGGAATTTTACAGGCAATATTCTTGTGTGCTATATAAGCTCCCTGCCCATAAGGGAGAATTGTTAACTTGTAAAGACTTGTTAATTTATTCCACATTGTTGCTATATACATCAAATAAATGAGTGATTTAAAAAATATATTATAAAAGGGAAACGGAAAAAATCATTGAAACATATTTCTGCTTGTTGTCAAAACTGTTTATACAAGACAGAATATAAAAATAAATTGTACTTGAAATAGTAATAAATAGTAAAGAACATAAACATGATACAAATTTTGGTTGTTTGATACAACAAATTGGGCAACTATTTAATAATTACTATAAAATCAGTATTCCCCGCCTCGCGCCGCTACAGCTTGCGCGTGCACACCCCTTTCTGGATTTGGAGGGGACGACTGGGTGGAGTCAGGAAAATAAGCCCTTGCTTGCCAGGCGGGCAAGTAACTCGTGTGGATGTGGTTTGACATGCCTGCCACACAGTGTCGAAAGATCGCACCTGGCGGCACCCCAGCGCGATGGCGTAACGGAAAGAAAGGAATGTGTCAACGGAGGTACTTATTCCATTTTGAGAAGCGGAATTCGAGGAGGATGTTGGAATGTCAGTCGTTAGTAGAAACGCAAGGCCGGCCATTCTGAACATTCTGTAGCTCTCCGAAGATCTCGTGAGTAGCGGAAAGTGCTTTGAAGAGCTTCGAAGGACTGGAAGATCTGAGGGTTCGCGAAGGAACTTTGCAGTGCGGCCAAGGGCCCTGGAGGGCAGGGCTGTGGCCGGCGGCCCTTTGCCGTAGCCCTCACCCCCATCCCCACTCCCACCCTTTCAGGCAGGTTCGTGGGGAGAGGAAGACGCCGCAGGAAGGCTCAGGCGGAGACCGGTGTGTTTTAGGTCGTCTTTAAAATCGGAATATCGATTCACGTCTTCATCTGGCAGGCTGTATTGACGTTTAGGAAAACGAAAGAAGTAATTTTGCTCTATTGTGGACACGATGGAAAGAAGGAAATGGGAAGGGAAGGAAATAAGAAAGACCAAGAACGCAGAGGCTTGAAGATGGAGGGATCGTTTTTTATTAAAACGTTCATCGCAGTGTAATAAATATCATGATCCTATTATTAAGTATTAAAAAGTATTCAATGAAATAAATAATATCTGATAACCTGGTAATATTGCAACTAACAGTGGCATTTCCTCAGGTATATTGTTACTGATCCCCTATTTTAAAGATAGGGTGATTTAGCTCAGAGCAACAAAAGTCGCGTTAACTGCTAAGGTCATTAGTCCCGTTAGAGGAGTGCATGTTTTTCCTCGGGAGGTGGCGGTGATATTCCCCCGCTGTTTGGTGAGATACTTTGCGAAGGCTAACATGTTTTCTCCTGCCAGGTATTTCCCACTTGCGGGACACCGCTCCAGCTGGGACAAATTCTAAGCTCTCGACCGGTCTCCTGGCATATGTGGTAGTGTAGTGCAAATGAGTGTAAATGTGAGTAAGGGTGAGGTTAGCACAAGGAAGAGGAAAGAGTGAACACGCGTGGTACGTGGTCTGTTTGTTAGGGTACTGCTTCGGCATTCGACTGGTGTTGATCGAAGAAACCAAGGAAAACTACAGAGCAGAGCAGACGGCTGCTAGAATTCTCCTCCAGACAGCGTCTGAATTCGACCTAGCAATCCAGCTAGTGTCGAAGGAGGTCCTAGAGACCGTTCCACTTGAGGGTGGACTTCCACCGACTTCCTAGATAGCTAGATCTAATTCATCCGACATCTGGAGACGACTAACGGCCGGTTGCTCTAATCTGTAGTTTTCTCGGGTTTCTATGAATGTCAGGCGAACTCTGGAGAAGTACCCAAACAAATGGGCCACAGACCGCGAGCGATATTTCCTTTTTTATCCCTGCCCCCTCCTCTTTGTTTACACATACATACGCCTATCGTGCACTACACTGCCACACATGTCGGAAGACCAGTCGGGAACTTAGGAGTTGTCAGACGTGTGGCGTTGTCCCTGCGGGAACACCTGGAAGAAGATACATTCGAAAGACGATGGTCGGTGCCAAATCTCACGTTCTAACGGGGGAAAAGCACTCCTGTCCTGGATATAGCGTGCTGGAAAAGTCCTGGATATAGCGTGCACTAAAGGGAAAAATGACCATAGCAGTTTACGCACCCGGAAACACACAATTATCATTCATTAGATTTACTTAGACTATTTGTAATCTCTTATGAAAAATAAATGTGAAATAATATAGCAATAGTAGTGATGTAGGAAAATGTAATTATTATAATAAAACAATTAATACAATTATATATTTTCCCACCAAATTATTCACAGGATTCCCTTATTCTCATAAATGTTTTTAAATTGGAATTTAAATCATGTAATACGTATTTCACCAACGTACCAAGCTCAGGTGTTTTGTAGTACATGGAAAGGCACCGAGGAACCGGAGGGCCGGAGTTACGAGGCAGAGGGTTCGAAGTGAGCTAACACATAGCGGGGAGCACTATCGACGTGTCGAAGCCGACATAACAAGTCTAGGCGTGCGCAGGTGGAACGCCCATGCTGCAAGGAAATGGGCTTACGGTTACAACGCTTCACACACCAGTCTGAGGCAGTTTTTTAAAATTCAGCCAGGTACAAAATCATCATCATCACTAGGTTATTAGTCACAAACATATATATGAAGCATGTTTTAAACTACTGGTGCTAAAAACAGAACATTCGTTCTTGCTCGAATTTTCACGGAAAATTTCGTGAAAAGTACTTAATTTTCGAAAAATTATACATGAACTTATTTGAAAATCTATCTATTTCAAATTTCATTAGGGAAAATTTTCTAACTTTAATATTTTAGTTGTAGCAAGATTCGAAAACAAATTAGCATTTACAATTTTCGAGAAATGAGGGTTTTCAACGAACATGAGACCTGCACCTTTCTCTTAAACGTCCTTTACACTCACAAAAACAACAAAAATTTAACCAAAAACGATGCTGTCATTTTTTTGAAAATTTTAAATGTGTCCTTGGGGCTTCATGTAACGATTGCGTGGTGACCTGAACACACCACTTGCATCGTCAAAGGATAATAATGTATTGAGAAATAAATCAATATAGGCTTTCATGGCGGAATTCACAATTCGAATTTATCTCTGTTTTTACGATTTTTACTTTCTTCATTTGACTGATTATTTCTCAACTGCATTTTTTTATTCACTGATGCATGTATTTATCCAGTTTTTTGCCAAACCCATATTAATATTATCTATTATAGTATGTCTTCAAGTTAGATCAGTAAAAGAAATCAGAATTTAACATTGAGAAGTATTATCTCGTGGCAAAATAAAACCAAAAATGCTACTACAGGTCTATGATGTAATTAGTACTTTAGTGGACTTTCTCAGACAGTAAAACAACTATTATTGTAGTGGTGAACAAGATTTTAGAAAAAGAATGTTCCAACAGATATAGTGATTTTTTTCTTTTGGTCACCGAACGTGAATTTAACGACATTAAAGTCACATAAATTATTCAAAATAGCTGAATTCGGTTGGATGTACGTTTTTATTTTCAGCCATTTTTACTGTCTTATTTTGCTCAGTGAGTCCATCAGTTGTTCATGGGAAAGAATCTATTGTAATTGGTCCATTTAATTTTGACAGAGGAAGTCTATTAATCCTTCTTGAAAAACGTCAGTGCAATTTTATCCTGATATTTGCATTTACTTGTTGAAACCGCAACACAAAAAGGATGCTGCGCTCGTATGTGAAAAAACAATGTCGGGTTGTGAGAAAAGCGCTTCAGCAGATGATGGCTTTGAGCATACCCCACCCCCAGCCCCACCCCACTCCAAATTAATTACAATTAATCCCCTTGACACCAGGCAACCCAACTATTTAGGACTGAACTTTGCGACAAGATTGACCAGGAAAACTCACATAGCAATAAAAATGCAACGAACCAAAATTAAATTAATTAATTCATCTAAAACCACTACTGATTCTCAAAAGCAGTCTTTCTTTAAATGCCGTCATCCTATGCAAAGCAATAATTAGACCTTTCATCCTGTATGCTTGCCCCATATGGACGAATGCATTAAAAATCAACTACAAATAATGCAAAACAAAGTTCTCAGATTAGTCACTCATGCCCCATGGTTCGTTTTCTACGTTCTACTCTATAGAGAATTAAACTGACCTTCCGTCAATCATCACATCGTCCGAAACTCCAACAACTTCTTTTCAAATACATCCTCAATAAATCAAATAGCCCACTACAACCTGGACACAATCAATGACATCCCGACAAGAATTCGAAAAAATATCCACTACATGCCTGCCTCGTTACATTCACCGATGTTAACCAAAGGAAAGTACTCAATGAGCCTCCTACACCAATGAAGCAGTTAATGTATTTAGTTTACGTGATTCAGATTAATTATAAGTCATTCATAATGCATAAAAAATAAAGGTGGCGCAAAAGTGGGCGAGTTGGAAAGAGCAGGGCCTCCACAGATCCAAACAACGCATTCAAAAGCCGGAAAGGAGGCAATACAATTCAATATTTTATTCTTGATTCTAGCGAATCAAAGAAGTTTTTTGACTTGCTCAAATCAAAATAAAATATTCATATAGGATATGCCCCTTCATTGTTCATTTTAATATAAGTATGATTTTCTAAGAGGGAACAGTTTCTTAACAATACTTGTTAAAAACGTTGGTTGATACCCAAATTCATAATTCAACTTAATATAGATTTGAGTTACGGACGGGATTGAGGGCTCAAGAAAAAAGGCACAGATTGCACTTGTCCCCGTACCCAGAATGCACATCACACAGTTTTTTACTCTTTTTGACGTATATTTCCGTAAATATGAATTTTCTTCCCTATTGATGAATTCTAGCATTTTTCAGAACTTCAAGAGCTTTTGTAATAATTTTCTTTCTTACATATTTGTCACCACTGTTTGAAGTATATATACGTTTGATTAATGCTTAGAATTGAAGCGTATCTCTAGCACTCAGTTGTAATGGAGCTGTTGAGAAAAATTAGATAATATTGTAATTTCGACGGAGCAATTGACGTTTCATTTTCTTGATGTTCAAATATTAAGTGAAAATCCCAAAACATTTCACTGTATCTGTTGCTTCTAGACAAGCTATGCTTTTAAGTTATTTTAGCTTCCCTTATGGGATTGAGTAATGTCACGAGCACATCGGTAGTTAGGACATTATACATTGATACCACTGAAAAGAACGGACGGTACAATACTAGGTAGGGTTTTTGCTTTCTTCCTCCGATTTGAACATGTGCTTGCTGGACGACGTGATTCGTCGATTTTTAATCTCGCTTCTCATATCTACATTAGATCAAATTAACTTAATTAGTTATTCCATATTTAAACGTAGAAACTTGGTATGAGAATATTGTAACTTTACATTAATTAAGCCAACAATAAAATACTTTATAAAATAGTGTACAATTTCACAATACAAATATTCACGGCACTTCACAACACAACACTACTTAATAATAATAATAATAATAATAATAATAATAATAATAATAATAATAATAATAATAATAATAATAATAATAATAAATATAATAGCAATAATTATAAACGGGCCGTTATTCTCAGGATATCATTTATTTCTTAAAACGTTAATGACCTAATATAACAACATTCCCAGGCAAGTAGGTGAATGAGAAAAGTTGCACACGATTAAGAACATGTGTCAAAAATAGTCTTCGATTAACGTAAACCCAGGATCATCCACGTCGATGACTGGCTGTATTGCCCAGAGTCGGGACAAATTATTGTTTGGAATTAAATGGATCATGTCTTGCCTTGTCTCATCAAAATCATGTCTTGCAGAAAATATTGTCAACATGTCAGAACTCGGGACGTCTATGAGGCTCTGCACATGCTTATGATGATCACCATATGTAAGCGGAAATTTATTTTGACCATGAAGTAAATTCGGAAGCGTTTTTGCTCCGTATCGTTTGCCTGCAGTACTCTGAACGTATCGATAGAGAAACGGAACAGACGCAATTATAGATTTCCTTCTCTGAAACGTCTCGAGCGAAATGCTAATTCATTGCGCAGTAATAAAGAGAAATGTATCGAACTTTGATACAAATACAGAAAAATGTGGCCCAAGTGAGCAATCTATGATAACTGAGGTACGAGCATCGGTAAATTACATTTTTTGTTCTTCGATTTTTGCACAAACTGTGAAAGATTTAAATCGGAGGAGCGGGCCGCGCAAGGGCTGCGATGCTATGCGTACGGCGGTCCCACAAAACGAGACAATGGCCAGAGCATTTCGGCAAGGGAAGGGAAGGGGAGGGGCGGGGCGGGAGGAGGGGAACGCGCGAGGCGCAAATGCCGCTCGCTGCAGGCGTCCAACTATTCACAGAAATCCCCATCGCGATTCGCCGCCGCGCGGTGGCGCGATTGGATTAGGAGGCGGCGGCCATGTTTGATGAAAAAATAAAACGCTTTTAATCCCGTTGGCGCAGAGGCGGCGCCAGGCGCGGCGGGGGCGGGGCGGAGCGGGGCGGGGCGGGGAGGGGCGGGTTATCGCGGAGCGGGACGGGGTGGGGTGGGTGGGGCGGGGCGTGTAGGGGAGGGGAGGGCGGGCGGGCAGGAGCATCCGCTTAACCGAAGCGGGGGGAGCGAGAGGGAGTGCAAAAGGTTGGAGATGGAATGCGCGTTACACTCGCAGCAACGCAGTCTGCAGCTGGACCCACTCTCACTCCCACTCCCACCGGTTGCGCTTACAATGAAGTGGGGATCATTCAGGAAATCTCCTGCTATTAGGGAGCACCAAATCCACATCAAACATTCAAGAAATGAGCTCGCAACAGATTCGGAAGTCGCTTTAAAACGCTTCATCGGAAGGAGGATTTCGAGGTCCGGAACCCCGGCATATGGATAGAAGTATCGGTGATTGCAACGGGGAGGGGAACTACCGGATGCAGTCGTGAAAGGTGATGGCAGCGCGAGGGGCCACGTGCAAGCGTGGAGCCAGCGGTGCCAGATCCTGCAGGAGAGTGCGTGGCCCTACGAAGGGCCGCGAGTGGGTGCCAGAGGTTGTGAGAGATCACGCGAGTCCACGAGGGGTCGTGAGGGTTGAGCGCGTGCCAGAGGCTGCGGGGGACTGCGTGGATCCACGAGAGGCGCGAGCGGACACCAGAGTGAGCGAGAGGTCGCGAGGACCCACGAGGTCGAGGAGAGGTCGCGGGGGCCAGCACGTGCCACAGCCTGTAGGCGACTGCTTGGACTCACGAGAGGCCGCGAACGGCCGCCAGAGGCTGCGAGGGGTCGCGAGGGGCCAGCAGGTGCTAGAGCATACAGGGAACTGCGTGGACTCACGAGAGGTGCCATTGGTCGCCAGAGGGTGTGAGGGGCCGCGAGCGGACGGCAGAGGGTGCGAGAGCCGCGAGGCTCCAGAGAGGTCGCGAGCGGGCCAGGACGTTGCGAAGGGCCGCAAGCAATAGGGTACGAGGGTCTGCGCGGACCCACAAGGGGTCGTGAGGGGCCAGCAGGTGCCAGAGCCTGCACGCGACTGCGTGGACCCACGAGGGGCCGCGAAGGGCAGTGAGCGAGAGCCAGAGAAGGCGATGGCCGGGAGGCTCCAGAGGGGCCAGGAGTCGGAGCGGGCCAGGAAGTTGCAAAGGGCCAGAGGGGAGCCAGAGGGTGCGAGGGGCCGCGTGGACACACGAGGGGTCGTGAGGGGCCAGCAGGTGCTAGAGCCTGCACGCGACTGCGTGGACCCACGAGGGGCCGCGAAGGGCAGTGAGCGAGAGCCAGAGAAGGCGATGGCCGGGAGGCTCCAGAGGGGCCAGGAGTCGGAGCGGGCCAGGAGGTTGCAAAGGGCCAGAGGGGAGCCAGAGGGTGCGAGGGGCCGCGGTGACCGTTAGCGGGTGCGGGGGTGTGAGGTAGCGCGAGGGCGCCGAAGGGATGCGAGCGGACGCGGGGAGATATGTGCGAGAAGGGACACACCGGAAGCAATTCCGCTCGCCGAGATCGAATGGATGTTTTTCGGGTGGGGATGCAGGGGGAGGCCACGCGGAAAATTTCCCTGCAGGCTGCGTTTGTCGGCGGTGACGAAGAGAAAAGGAGAAACGTTTGAAAGGCAACTGCCGTTAAAATGATGGTTATTATCAGACTGGGCGAATCCTTTATCGTTTTCATATTTAATACGACTCTGAAGCCTACAAATTAGGGCTTAAAAAGAACACAGTGCGTATAAACGGGAATTTAACATAATTCATTTACAACTTAGTAATAAATAGGTAATAAAGAAAAGCATTAAAAAACATAAAAATTGCAGTGTATTGTGAAATTTAACTTATATTAACATTTACTAGAAGAGATATTTTAATTGCCATGAAATAACGTTTAAAAAGCATAGAACTATTGAAGTCATTGTTTGCTCTACATATATCATTCAACCCACTCTACTCCAATGAATACATTAAATTTAAAACACCAAGAATTGATTATGATGAAATCAGAAAATAATCAGGACTGAAACGAGTACATTATCATCGAGTGAACCTAATCAATACTTTAAATATTAACAAAATCTTCAACTGGTCTTCAAGGAATCAGAAAAAAACACAAAATTAAAAAAAAATCATGTGTATCAATATATCCGTGTTCCGCTCATGTTTGGGGTGATATATTAATATAACATCTAAACCTTTCTGGCCGAGTGATAACTATTGACATGGGCACAGTGATTGACTACTTGCAATCTCATTGCATATTTTTCGAAAACATTTCCTTGAATCACTTACCTTTCTCTATATCTTGAAGTTTTCTTTATCATAAAAAAATGATGAGTTGCTGAGGACTGGAGAGATCTTAGAAAGCAGTATTTTTTACAAAGAAATTTTATAAAGAGATTCTTTTTAGATTCCCAAACACAACGCTATAGGATGGCAATCTTATTGGAAGGATGATTCTCTGTACGGAATTCATCATAAATCTGACAGATGGAAAATCTCCAGCTTTTTCCAACATCAATAAATGAGTTTTCACTGAATGTACTCTTATAATTATTACTCACTCTCTCTGCCTTTCCGACTCTCTCCATATGTTCCATTCGGGCAGAGGTGGTAGCCAGGTTCATAGACACTGCGTACTAATGTTTTTCTGTATCATGACTTTGTTATTTTTTGCACCGTGTTTAAAAGCAGCCGAGCTGATGCATCGTTTTCAAGAATATGGAAGTAAATGATAGATAGCTTCATTTTCCTGACCTTATCAAATCACCAACGTTCCTGTAAAACTGGCGAAATTGTCTTCAAAACATCAGTTTGCCGCTCACGTACAATTGGACAATTGGTAATGGAGTATATTGTACGAAAGTGAAACCTATGATTTTTCTATATCAAAATGTTTTTAAAATGATACAGATTCATGTGATATTTTTCTCTAGAACCCCAGGGACTTTTTCGTGCTCACAAAAGGTCTTGGATTTTTGTTGTAGCGTCACTAATGGGAGTTGTGTTTTCATGACAATTTATTCGGTTTGATTAATGTTCATGAGTTGGGCAATCTACAATACTCCAGATGTATTCAAACTCTTTGATCGAGAATGAGAGAAAATCTACAGAAATGCATCGGATTGGATTTTTTCACCAGATTTTTTTTAACAATTTTCTCCATCTCGATCAGTTTTTTTCAAACCAGATCTGTATTAGTTAGCACCTTCCCGCCCACAACAAAAATCACGAATTAACATTTACAGTCACGAAATATATGCCCAACAGAATAGAAAAGTAAGTCGATGGTTATTTCATAATACATCGGAATCTAGTATTTCCTGTCGTCTGTATTTGTGGTCATCATCAGTACAAGATCTTTGCTACCAACAGTCCTGCTTTGTCTTTGTTTACTATCGTCTAGGTTTCTCATCCATTTGTCAAAATATTTCATATAAACAAATAGAAATTTGTTCTTTTTGTGTACGCTGATATGCTTAAGTAAGCACGACAAATATCCGAAACTTTGTTAACGGGATGCGTGCATAACCGGATCTGCTCTCCTCTTGAAACACGAGTGTACGAAAAATAAGTATATCTATTTATTACCTCGCCCCAATTAAATTTTTATAAAACCAAGCCGAAAGATGCCATTGTGTTTGTTTTTCAACATGTATATATTCGTATTCCCTATTTAAAACATTTTATCTTCATTAATGACTCTTGCAGTTAGGGAATAATGAATACAAATTCCGATATTCGCTTTTGATCAAATATTTGGCTGTTAATAAAAGTCTCGGAAATCGGCAAAAGAACATATTTTGAATTCAACGTGTTCATAATTCTTATATCCTCATATAATGTAGAAAATCAATATTCATGAAATTCACGTACTGCAGTGAAATATCCTGAAAGCAGTCAATTATTGCATGCTAATTTGATCTTGACGCAATACTCATAATTATAATAAAAATATTGTGACACATATTTCATTTGATAATATTTTATGACAGGTAAAAAAATTAAAAGCCGTGACTAAAATGTGATGAAGCCACGTCTACAATTCCATACTACAATTAGAAATTTCTTTATGATCTTCAGAAGATTTGGGTCATTCTATGAAAAAAGATGATTTTACGACATAACTCCTTCAAACTTGATAAGATTTAGGGATATTGTTGCCCATGATGCCTTCATTGTCGAGGTACAATATTCCAATTTTCTAACTCATTGTTCGACAACAATGTACTTTTAAATCCTAAGACTTCTGGTGAACACCCTTATATTTTTAAATTTTTGTGCCGTAATATAAAGGATTCTTCAAATTCTAAAAATTTGTGAGTATATATAAGATATGCAGTACACTTATTCATTAATATCAATTTTATGTCGTGCTATTCTTGGCATGCAACAGTAAAAGATTTTTTTAAACACAATTACTCAAACGACAACCTTAAATTTATGAAAATCTTCAATGATATTGCATTCAGATTCTTCTAGAATCTATTAAATTCTCTTGATTTTTTAGAATGTACAAAAATTATCATTAAAAATACTCACTTGAGCTGAAAGGGGCAGCATGCAACTCGCCACAAACATTGTTGCAGCGGCTCTGCTCGCGTGGGGCTGATGGTTCAGAACGGCTTATGGCTGATCATACAGGTTTTACTAAAAATTTGTTCTCACTGGAATGACATAGATTTTTCGAAAATTGAAAAAGCAGGGTGTTTTAGAGCGTCTTCCTACAACGACAATATTGCTAATAGAATTTTTTTCACCTAATGTAATCTGTTTTCTCAATAAAGACGGATATTTAAATAAGTTCACATTCAACTTTTTGAAAATATTAGTAGTCTGCGTGTAATTTTGCGCGAAATATAAGCAACCTTTTTCTCAAAAACCACTCAAATATTTTCTGTAACTTTTTTCCTCATGCGTGATAAGGAACGGTAAAAAATATGGCGCTAGTCCCATTTTCGGCCATGTTCCGTTATTTCGAAAATGCAATCGCACTCGGCATGCCCACTGCCCGCTTTCTGCCACCCATTGCACATCTATCGCCCGCAACCTTCCCAATTTTTGCTTTTCTTGTATTTAATTTCTTTACTTTGAGGGATCTGGTTATTGCTTATTTTTATTGCTGGACAGACGCCTTTCATTAGGGTGAAGGCCACATGTTTGGATTTTCCTTTGCATATAGACTCATTATGTACTTGAACTGATACGCGAGCCGAAGTTTTTGGCGAATACTTACAATCGTCTCCTGTATTATTTCAGTAGTATACATACCTTTTGCGGCTCCCACAGGCAACCAATCTTTATGAATGACACCTCTAAAGAAACAGAATTTAACGAAGACGTGACGAATTGCACTTTGACTGTAAAAATACGAAGGATTTGTTTACAAAATCTCATCTAAATAGTCGTATCGAATGCAACCCGCAACACTCAGTCGCATCATTAAATCTAAAACTTAATCTATAACTTAAATAACTCATAAAAGAAGCATTTTAGGACTTTCAAATTTAAAAATCTAAATCTACAGGATATGATATGCTTGCATATTCTATTATATTTTGGAAGATCGACGCTTCTCGATTAAACCCCACCTGTTAGGAGACAGTAGAAACTTAAACTGTTTGTGAAATTAAACTAATTACATGACATTGTACGCAACTGTATACGGCTGTACCTCTCTGCTCGGTAATGTCGTTTAATAAGAATAGTTTGTGTTGATACGGATGTATTGTATTGAGAAGACATACAGACATTATTACAAGGAGACATACCGACGGAGGATAACAGAACCTTGAAGAAAAAGATATATTACAGGCTTAATACGGAAATGGAAAAAGAGCGAAGAGGGTGGGGTTTAACATGCGAGAGTACGCTAGTGGCATTGAATACGCTACTTGCACCGGCGCGCTGTCCACGCACTCGAGAGGGCGGAATGTCGAGAATCGTCAACGCCTCCAGAGTATAGAACTAGAATGATTCACAAAACCAGAAATAGGAATTGAGCAATTGATTGCCATGAAGGAGCGAAGTAGCGCTTGCCACCAACGCGCCAAAGACGAGCGGGCGAGCACCGTGCGTTACAATCGAGTACTGACCCCTCGCAGAGCACGCGACATCGGGAGCTCACGCGACCAATTCTACGTCCAAACTGCCGTACAGAGTAGAATGCATATACAATAAACTGCAGTGTTACAGCAGGACATGCTGTCTCGTATTTATTGTATACGAATGAAATAATTTCGATTTTGAGAGAAAAATGCAATTCTTTGTTGTGTCGTTGCGCCTGTTTCCATACCGTAGGTACCAACTGAGGTCTCACACTTACTGTCGCTGCTTACGACACATTTTCACTTCGCCCGACGTCATAAACGCTCGAAGGAAGCGCTGCCGGCTATTCATTTTTTGTTCTGCACGTATTGCGTTATGGAACAGAAACTTTCTGGATATTCTGTACGTAAAAAATTGTATTGCCTATTGTGTTGCATTGTATTTTATTGTACATACTACACTGTGTAATTGAAGTGTTGGTAAAGACCGGCGAACGTTCACAATACTTTTTCTTGCGAAGTAATTGGTGAAAGGAAAAACCTCCCGGACGCAGTAAACGTGTATTCCCTTGCCCACCCAACGTGAACTACAGTAAACGAGAAAGTGAAAAATATAGAGCAGGTATAAGGTTATTGCACGCATTTGGTTATGAAAGAATAATAAAAATACGTCCACCTCTTACGAGAAAGAACGGCCAGCAGCCGTCGCTTATCGCAATTTTGACGCTGCTCGGGCGCACCCCACCCCGCCCCGCCCCGCGTGGCGCATCGACCGGGCGCCGGGTGCGTGTGCTAGGGAGCTCCCTGTGCCCGCCCTTCCAAGGGCGCCGCAGGCAGTTGAGCAGGCGCTCCGAGGCACCTGGCTCAGGGCATCAACTCGTGTCACTGCGGTCCCTCTGACCGGGAGGTCCTGGGTTCGAGTCACGACGATGGCAGGGGTTTTGACAGTAGCTTGTCAGCTAGGTCGAATTCAGTGGTTCTGTCTGAAGGATTATTCAAGCCGCCGGCTGTTCTGATCTGTTGTTTTCCGTGGTTTCTCCGATCAAACCAGAGGAATACCGGTGCAGTACCCTAACAAACGGGCCTCGCGCCACACAGGATCTTTCCTTCCTCTTCCTTGTATCCTTTCCACTTTTACACACACTTACACTAGCATGCACTTCACTACCGCACATACCGGGAGACCAGTCGAGAGATTAGAGCTTGTCTTGGCTGGGGCGGTGCCCCACTAATGGGAGATACCTGCTTGAGGAAAACCCCGATGGTTGACGGTAGGTCGGCACTGGATCTCGCCATCCAGCGGGGAAAGAACACCGCCACCTCCCAAGAAAAACATGCTCTACACTTACGGGACTAATGACTCCAGTAGTTGACGCGCCCGAAATCACTAACAATCCATCAATTCATCCACGAACCAAGGCAACGAGCCCTGGAGGGCGCGGCCGGCGGCCAAGAGCGGCGAACGGTCCCGCTCGAGGCGTAAAACCACCGGCGCCGCAGCCTCCTCAGAAGCCTAACCGCGAGTCACGACGCTTCAACAGGTGGGTCTCTGCCGCCACGGCCCCTCCGACCCCCACCCTCCGCGGCCTTCCCCTCCCCGCCGACGTCTCCCGTGCAGCTCCGGCTGAAGGATGCTGATAACTCCCCTATTAGTGGCGGCACGCTACTAGATGGTAGTCGGCGCAGGTTAGTTGCTGCACACACGGCAGCAGTCTGCGTGTCTCACTCGAGGAGTTTCCCGTCCCGGGAATGCAGGGAAGCAATGATGTGTGAAAAGGAAAATCGTTGTGTTCATTGGCTCACGGAAGTCTAAGCCGTCCTTTTTGAAATTATTTTTTCATGTTTTATAAATATATTTTGTGAAGTAACTAAATATAATACACAAGGTAATAACGTGTAAAATCTTATTTACGTACGCTTTTAAAGCATGTCTGTTGATTCATCACATTCGTACACTCATTTTGGTATTTTTTTATGATTTGAGGATTTTCATTTGCAACCACTCTGGCAAGAGTGAAAGGAAACACCAAACTTACTACTCTGTAAGTGTTTTATTTAAATTATCATAGAATGATTTTCTATTTCGTCTCGTACCAACTTGCAAATGATTACAATTTAATCACTTTACCTTTGAAATCAGGCTTTTTACCTCCCCTCCAAATTCTTGCCCCCCCCGGTAGAAATTAAGCTAGATACGTCCCCGAATGTAATGTAAAATGATGCTGAAACCCTTTTTACGTCCATTGTGCAAGTAATTCGTTAAATTTATCTGTTATGAGACCTGGTCAAATTCCGAGTATGAGGAATTTTTGGAATTATAAAGAGATAATTAAATATGTCTCAATTTCTGGTATGCGGCAACTATTTATAACAATTAAGTAAACAATCTTAATTGGGAATGAAGGTAAAATAAGAATATTTAAGTAGTAGAAGAAGAAATAGAACATTTAAGTAGTATATGACTTAGTGTAGGGATCACAGAATTTTGAAAATGTGCACACAGTTCACTTTTCCCCATAGCACGTCATACGCAGTTTTAACTGTTTTTTTTTACGTAAAATAAATAAATAAATAAATAAATAAATAAATAAATAAATAAATAAATAAATAAATAAATAAATAAATAAATAAATAAATAAATAAATAAATAAAGATAGACCGTTTAACAAAATTGTACGGAATAAGATTGAATAAGTCGAAGCTGACATTCCATTCTACGGTTTTTATTATAATACTTTAATTCTTGGATTGAATATGGAGGCAGAGAATCATCAAAAAAGTCTTCACATTTGAAGAGGTCAAAACATTGTAATTTCATCATTGCGTTGTTGCGAATTATTTTCTTTTACAAATCCAAAATCTGTTTGTGTTTACATTGTAATCTGCGTTTTTAAACAAAATAAGCGTTAAAAATTAAAGTTTCTAAACAGTTCCGAACTGACAGGAAGCTTCATTATTTAGATTTGGTACTTTTTTAACAAAAGGTAAGATATTTCAGGCAATGATGTTTCAAAGTATGTTAAGCAAATTCAATAGCAGACAAAACATCAATAAGAAGCTAAATCTAAGTTCTTGTGATCTAAAGTTCTTGTTAACATATGCTCTAACTTTTCTCAAAAGAGAAGAGAAATATGGTTTTACTGCCGATATGGTATGTAATAACGATTCATTTTTTTTCTAACACGAGGCGATTTTAAAGTCACATACTCAAACCACAGGAATGTATGTTATGATTAACATTACGTAAGAAATTTTCTTCTGATAGGTGTTCCTTTATTTACACACATGTAAACATATTTTCTTCAATTATGCCAGCTGCTGCTTGAACAACTCCAAGTCGTTCAACGGTAGCATTGAATTTATTATTTTGATACCAGTTGTCATTTACTTTTTTGTAACCAACGTATCGAAAAATTGATGTTGTGTTTGTTGTCTGTCTTAACAATAAGTCTTCTCCATATTTTTGAGAGAGATGTGAAACAATTAGGGGGATCCTACTAATTTAAATGTAAACAAAATAAAAAAAATAGTTATTTCTCTCATCTTTTGAGTGAGATCATGTTGCTTTTACCTCTATTTAGAAAACTCCTTGAGTTACTGGGCATGTTCTGAGAACGCGGTGGTACTTCCTCGGGATGGCTGTCTAAGGAAAATATCAGATAGAGATTTGGGAGAGCAATTGGGAGAGAGATATTGAGACAGAGATATTGAGAGAGTGACGGAGCTAACGTACATTGATTGATTGATTGATTGATTGGAATACTGAAAAAAAACGGAGTTAAACTACATGTGCATCTAGTAATTACAATGGATCACTATTGAGGAATTTTGTAGTGTCTCCGTTGATTGAATAAAAACGAAATACGTTTGCGCATTGAGGATGGAAAATAGGTTTTCAGTTTTGGTATTATCCAGGATTCTAATAAAACAGTATTTATGTACAATACATTTCATTAACTTGACGAAACAATAGCAAAGAGTCTGCTTTAAAGGTCTTTTAATATAAATTCTGCTCTTGCTATTTTTTTTCTATTTGAAAGGCGCTTCATTGCCTGCACACAATGTGTGACTCCGAGCATTTCATGTATTCATTCCACGTACTCAGATTAAACTGAATGGAAATTTTATCTACACAATGAAAGTGACAATTCCAACAAAATAGAATTTTCATATTTGATTACTCTTATTCTGCAAGCAAATGAATTTCCACAAAATATTTAGAAATTATTTTATGTGAATTTTATTGCAATGTATGGACAGTCTGTAAATACTTTATGCAAACAAGTAAAAAAATAAAACAAAATGAGACGCTCATGACTGATGGACTCTGGTATCGATGTGCAGAACGTTTAACGCATAGGCACTATTCTGTTTTAACATTCATTCTGTTTCATTTACTGTTATATGCTCTTTGATGGAATCTCTGAATGCAATTTTTTCGTATGATTTAAATTATAGAAAATTGAATATAATTGCAGTAGATGGGTTCTCTCAAAATTAGTAACATATTTATTTTGCTTCCATTTCATAATGTTGTTTATAGGGAAGTAATATTTGTTAAGTGTTATGAATCAAATCCAGACAAATTTTTCTGATTTCATTTACTTTTATGGTTATAATATTAACTATCGTTTTTATTTTGTCACGTTACTTCATGAGAAGAGAAAGTATTGTATTCGTGAGCCGGAAAATGGCAATTTTTCAACAATTCTTAGTTCCAGGTCTGGTAGCGAAACTAGATAAATCATCGCATATGTAGTAATTTCTTCCTTGAACACTGGTGTAATCAGAATCCATGTTTTGTGGTCCTTGATAGAGAAAAAAAGATTGTCTGTAATAAGTCCGTCTGTCCGTCAGCAGTAACATCTCAATCGTTCAGACGATTTTCTCCAAAACTGATATTTCACGATTGATATGTAAAAGCTTCCGACTTACTCGAAAAGGCTTTACAAGTTTGAAACGAATATTTTGTTATTATCAAAATTTTCATAAAAATGTCTCCTTTTTGGATTGATCGATTGGCAAGTGATTACGAGCGCGTCAGCTCCAAAAATAATTTGTCCTGTAGGTGTACTGCACGTTTGGCTTCGAGAGGTGCCGGTGATCTTCCTTCGCTGGATGGTAAGATCCGGCGCTGACCTGCCTCACGACTAAAAGGGTTTTCCCCAACCCGACATCTCCCATCTGCGGGGCACCACCCCAGCGTATGGGATAAGCTTTAAGCTCCCGACAGATCTCCCGGCATTTGGATAATTCAACGTGAAATCGGCCAAAAAAAGCAAGACCCCTTCCGATTGAACTACGATTTTTTGGCTTGTTCAGTGTGATTTAAAAAGAGCTAGAAGCATCATACTTAGTATATATCTTTGACCTTTGACCTTGTTTTTATTTATACCCCAAATTAGTAAAATGTTTGAGGGTTCTCCACGAACCTCAGAAAAAATAGAAATGTCACGTGAAAATCCGTTCTAATATAAGAAAAATGTTTCTCCTGATAGTAAATAGTTCAAAAAAAGTTTTTTTGTATTGACCCTTACATGATTTGCATTTTATACCAATGTGCTTACTCCTGAATTAAAAAATGCAGTTTTTTAAACCTTAATTCCCAAAATAGGGAATTTTCGATTTTCGAGTTTGTTTACTCAAAATATTATACAAACTTCAAATTTTCATGTGAAAACAATATTGGGTGTAAGACTGCAAATTTCAAAAGTTACGAGTGCTCAAATTGGAATTTGCTGTGTTTTCAATTAATCCAATTTTTAAATAATGTAAATATTTTTCACAAAACCGAAGAATCTACATTTCTGGATCAAAATATATTGATTATTTGTTGCAACAATATTGCTAATCATAAATTTTGTAAATGTTATTATAATCTAAATTTGTTAATGTTTGTAAATTAAAAATTAATGTTAATCTATACAGTTTCATTCGTTAACATTCCCAAATTTTAGATTGCGATTAAAGCATATAATAGTTTATACGTTCTCCTAAGAAATCATGCAAACACGTTAGTTATACGAAAATTATTACAAAAGTGAACGAAGTTAATAGGTTTATGTTATCGTTAATATAGATCGACGCTAAACTTACCCTTACCCATGTGTTCAATGGTAGTCTCCAAGCAGCTTAACATAACCATTGCCAATCAATGAACGGTCCAGTTGGACCAGACGACGCAGCCCATTCCAAGGAAAAAAACAGCCCACACCATTATGGAGCCACACTAGCTTCCATAGTGATTTGTCGACAACGTGGGTCCATGGCTTCGCGGGGTCTGCACCACACTGTAACCCTACCATCAGCTCCTACCAACTGATATCGAGACTCGCCTGACCAAGATACAATTTTCCCGTCGCCTACTGTGCAATCTATATGGTCACGAGCCCAGAAGAGGAGCTGCGGACGATGTCTGTTAGCAAAGGCACCCGAATTGATCGTCTGCTGTCATAGCCTATTAAATCCAAATGTCGCCGCACTGTTCTAACGGATACGTTCGTGGTAAATCCTATTTACGCGGTTATTTCATTTAGTGTTGCTTGTCTGTTAGCACCGACAACTCTAAGAAGTCGCCAGTGCTCTCGGTCTTTAAGTGAAGGCCGTCGGTCATTGCATTGTCTGTGGTGAGTGATTATGCCTGAAATTAGGGGTCTCGGCAGTCTTCACACTGTGGATCCCGGAAGATTGAATTTCCAAAAGATTTCCGAAATGAAACGTCTCATGCTTCTAGCTTCAACTTACATTCAGCTTTTAAAGTCTGTAAATTGTCGTGGTGCGGCCTTAATCACGTCAGAAACCATTTCACATGAATCACTTGAGTGCAAATGCAGTTTTCCTTTTATACTTTTGTACGCGATACTACTATCACCTACATATTTTCATATTGCTATCCCACAACTTTTGTTACCTCAGTGTCTATAGAAGATAATAATGAAAATATCATTAATTTTCTAGTGACATTACATGTATGCTTTAATACATTAATAATCATTTGGAAAGAGAAAGTTTACTCCACACTTTTTTCCAGAATACTTAAACCTATGTATACAATGTGGAAGAGAGAGAGAGAGAGAAAGAGAGAGAGAGTGTTTGTAGTATATAACAGTGTATATAATATCTTCTATTTTTACATTTTATACTCATTTTAATTTCTCAGTGGCGCTTACTCAGTAAAGAGAAAGTTATGCAATGCTGTACGAAAAATATCTCTTATTACAGGGCCCTGGTAATAAAAAAGTGGATAAATCCAGTTCCTAAAATTAGAAAAAATCCTCTTAACACGTGGTGTAGTGAGAACACATGTTTTGTGGACCCTTCACACCGAAAAATCGAATGACTCCAAACGTCTGGCTAGCCGGCCGGCCGAGAACAACGCTACCGGCTAAACCGTTCGGAAGATTTTCGCCAAAATTTATATTCCCCAAACGATCTTGCTGATTTAACGGCACTTTGAATTTGAAACTGATATTTTAATTTTTTTGAGGGGTGGAGGTACTATACATGAAGTCTCGGAACAATTTCAAAATTTTCAAAAAAATGGCTCCATCGATTTTTATTAAAATTTGTTGTTAGAAAGTGTAAAGGACGTATAAAAGAATGGTGTAGGTCTCATGTCCGTCGAAAACCCTGAGTTTTTGACCATTGCAAAAGTTGAAATTTTTTGGGGACTGTTACTGCAACTAAAATATTAAAGATTTTTCTCTTAGTGAAGTCTGTTCTTTAAAGATAGATTGAAATCAGGCCATGAACAATTTTTCGAAAATTTGAGTACTTTTTGCGTAATTTTGCGTGTAATTTTTTTCGTAATTCTTTGTGAGAAAGTACCTTCTGTTTTACCTCACTAGTTATCTTAATTTAGCTACAAGTAGAATTAAAAAAGACGATTCCATTTCAGAAAATTGTTGATGGCATATAATAGAATGATTGGGAAATTAAAGTATTTGTATTTCCCTATGCCGACGAAACGTTTAACGCAGTAAGGAATTTTTGATGATTGCCACTACAAAAAAATATGAAAAGGCACAGAGTAGGAGGTTCAAGTCTTACGTTTATGTCGCAATAGACTTGAAGATATCCAGCGGAAGTCAAATTCTCAATCAAAGTAACACATAGTAGCGTTGCGGCTTGCAAAAATGCACATCGAAATTTATTTATTCTGGTTTTACCTAATAATGTTCACTGGAATTCACAGTAGTTTCTGTACACAATTAAAACATTTGTCTGTGCTACCTAGAACGGATGAAAGCTCCCAATCATTAATTTGAGTGCAAGTCCAGCAGGCAATACTCTCTGGTTAGTCTTCCAGATGGGTGCGGGAGGCAAAGATTCGCTTCGTTAATTTTGCGCACGCAGAATTTAAGGAGTATTAAAGGAGCGCGCAATATTCCGGGAGCACACTTTTTTGGGCCTCGCCTCCGCTCCTCGCGTCTCGAGTTAGCACACAGTAAAGGCGCGGGAAATAACGGAGGCGGAAACCGTAGCCAATGAGCGGTCACGTCTCAGCGCCATAACGTCGGAGCGTCTGGGATCGCCCACCCCCCGCTCCGGTTCCCCGCTCCCCACTCCGCCGCTCGCACCCGTGCCCGACTCCCGCCCGATCGCTGTCCCTCCTCGCTCGCTCATCTGCCTTTCCAATTTTGCTCTCTTCTAGCCCTCCCGATCTTTGTTCCTCCTTCCGCCCACCTGCCCTTCTGCTCGCGCACCCTCCACCTAGGGCCGCCTCTCCTTCCTCTCCCCTTGTGCCCCCCGCTCCATCACCACTCGCTCGCAGCCCCGCCTCCGGCTGCCCCGCTCCCCCCGGCGGCCTACTTTCCAACCCACGAAGGGCGTCTCCGCCCCCTTTAAAGGGCGGCGTAAAATAACGTGACCGCAGTCGGAGCGCCGGGGTCGGTAAACCTAATCTCCCTGAGTTAGGAGCGCGGGCTGTATGATATCATAAACCATACTTCCAGGGGTTTATGAAAGGCGCGGTGTCGATTCGCGGGGAGGTTCCCCGGCTGCTGCGGAGGGCGGCGCTGCGGCAGCAACGACAGAGCGCTCAGGCGCCGCTCAGGCGACGCCCAGGGCTTGCAAATGTTTGCAAGCGAAACCGTGGACTGAGAAGTTATTATTATCTAGCCACACACGTCCCTTATATAAACAGGCCTTCGAATGATATGATTAATACTGCTAAAGACACTCTTAACAAGGAGGGATAGCTCAGTGCATCAACTAATGTCACTGCAGCGCCTCTGACCGGGAAGTCCTAGGTTCGAGTCCTGACGGCGGCAGGATTTTCGACAGAGCTTGTCAGCAAGGTCGAATTCAGTCGCTGTCTGGAGGAGAATTCTAGCGGCCGGTTGCTCTGATCGGTAGTTTTCCGTGGTTTCTCCGATCAACACCAGGCGAATACCGGACCAGTACCCCTAACAAACGGGCCACGGACCGCGCGCGATCTTTGCTTCCACTTCCTCGTCCTATCTCCCCTTACACACACACGTACGCTAAGATGCACTACACTACCACATATTCCGGGAAACCCAACGGGAGCCTAGAGCTTGTCCCGGCTGGGGCGGTGCCCTGCTGGTAGGGGAGTCCTGGTTAGGGGGGAAACCCCGCTAGACGACGGTAGATCGGCGCCGGATCTCGCCATCGAGCGGGGTAAGATCGCCGCCATCTCCCGAGGAAAAACACTCACTACACTAACGGGACTAATGACCTAAGCTGTTGACGTGCCCGGAATCACTAACCAACCAAACCAACATTCTTACCTTCAGGAGACCTGATGGGTATGACTGAAATAAAACAAAACCTTTGTTCTACGTATGATTTTACAATAACGAAATCTAAGTGTGTAAATTCATTAAATAGGTTTATTACATGATAATTAGTTAACAACACTAATGGGAAATTGACGTAGAATTCCGTACATAATTGTAAGACCTTGTCCGAGGCAGAAGCACGTGAGAATAACTGTGTTTATAAAATGTTCCAGTGAGATTGAGCATCTGAAAGTTGGCAGAAACTCTGCCCACGGTTTCAATCACAGTTTGTACACTGATTGCACAAATTAAAAAGCGTGGAGGCGGGATGACGAAGTTCTGTCACCTTGAGAAATTCATGGCGAACCTGTGCGTGAAGCGTATTGCCCCAATTTCCATGGAATGTGTTGTTGCTGCTGTTATTAACAATGCCACTCACTTACACGACAAACAGACTTCGAAACTCAACCAACAGACTTCGATGACTGCTATGCAAACTATTATTGAACTGTCCTGTCTATAAATGTCGTAAGCACAATGTTCACAAGCCTGTTCGAACTTTCAACGAGAAAAGAGAGAGGAGAGACCGTTATCATTCTTGTTGCCTGGTAGAAGAGGAAGCAAAACATTCTGGGTAAATGGTGAATTATGAAAATTATGGTATAGAGACATTTTAAATGTTGCTATAAAAATCGTTAAGTAAAAGTTCAAATTAGAATTTGACATGGATTGGTTGTGTTGCAATGTGAGTGTTTCAGAGAACCAATATTAATGCAAAGATTTTGAAGCGGGAGATGGTAGTCAATCAGCAGCCTTGTCCGACGTGCGTTACTTGATGTTGATCACAGGACTCATGTTGTCTGAGTCTGGTTCCTAGGGTTACGGGCTGGGACTGTCTGTTTACCAGTGCGCAGAAGTCGTGTAGGCTAGTTTTCAGACCAGGCCACAGAAGCTCTTTTAAAAACAATGTATCGTTAGTTTACTGCACAACAAAACTATCTAACAAAAATAAAGATTTCATACGTATAGTTAATAATTAGGCTCTCAGGTGTGCCAGAAATACCAAAGATGAACGTTTTGAAGCATGTATGACACTAAAGGGAAGCTTGGATTGGCTTCAAAGAAACCAATTCAATTATTTCAGTTCATAAGTTCTGCGGAAATTATAAAGATCCAAGCTATGAGCATTAGTCTTCGGATGTAACATGCGTCTGAAAGTGCATTTCCTTCACTCCCATTTCCAGAACTTTGGAGGAAACCTGGGAGCAGTGAATGAAGAACTGGGTTGAGAAGTTTCATCAAGATATTAAAGATAATGGAAGGCGCTACTAAGAGCGTTAGAATACATGGCGGCTGACTACTGTTGGTTACTGCAGCGAGATGATCCTACTAGAGTGCACAAGAGAGCAAGTGAAACAAGAAGCTTTTTGTCTAAGTGACAACGATTGTATTGACTGCTGATTAATGTGTAACAGCAACAGTAAAGTAATGGTATTAAGTTAATGTGTTTAATTTTCATTTCTTTAATTCTATTATAAAAAAATAATATAAGGTAAACTGTATTTCAGTTCTCAATTTTGTGTTGATCAAAGAATGTTTTCAGATTTTCAAGTTAAAGATATAAATATTTTTAAAAGTAATTTTTTTATCTGATGTGATAAAGGAAAATGGAAGTCATTTTTGTAATCTTTGCACTTCAAATATATAAAATCAGTTATTGGATCTAAAAAAGGTGACAATTTGTTTTAGACTTGTTATCAGCACTAAAAGGCGTTGAAGTAAAACATTACAATGAATACGGACACTATTGAATTGCTGAAATTTCAATGTAAATAAAATGTATCAGTAACTGCGAATTTAGTATGTCTGTCTGTCTTTAGAACAGAATCTATAAAAGCAAATACAAGAATTGATAGAAGAAGTAAGAATCGATAAATTAAATTACAGTATTACCCTTCTGTTCATGCACCAGTGGGCGCATTAAGTATTTCTCTGATTAGATAGATAGATTTATTAAAGTTCGCTTTGAGCTAATGCTCGGTGGCAAACATTATTACAACTAGATATACGACAATTACAAAACTATTACGAATATTTACAAATATAATTACAATTAGAATTAGAGATTAATATCCTAGTTATAATTAATTTTGAGTTATCTATATGTTGACTTATAGCTTTTCTAACACTTCACTTCACTCCACTTCACTTCATTTCACTGCGCTGCACTACACTACACTCCCCACCCCTTCCATGCCCCCACCTCACTTCACTTCACTTCACTTCACTGTATAAGAGACATGACCATATTATTAATAATACTAACGATTATAATAATGAAACTAATAATAATAACAATAATAATAATAATAATAATAATAATAATAATGATAAAAGTCCCAGTATTATAATGATGACCTACATAGAATTAAGTATATTTTTAAATTTCACTACATTAGAAGGAAGAGTCTCTAGTGCTTTTGCAGGTAGTTTGTTCCCATCTACTATAGTACGATTCACAAAGGAGAACTTGCCTACATCAGTTCTCTGATTCATTTTTGTAATAATTCCGCGTGGAAAGATTCAGTGCTCATCAAAAATGTTATTTTTACAGATTGACCTTGGAGCTGCTTTAATATTCGAAGATCAGCTTTTACTAATATTTAAGTATATAAGTTTGCGAAACTCCATCTAACGCTCTATTCTTTGCAAATTCTTGACGCCGCACCGCTTCTCGTTTTTCGCTCGCTGACGTTTTTCTCAGAGTAATTAATGTTCCTCTGTCCCAAAGGAGCTGTCTTGCTCAGTCTTTGGTCTCTGGCCAGAAGGTCCCAAGGGTTACGTTGAATTTTCGACACTAACTACGTAGCGAGGTCGAATTCGCTGTCTGGAGAAGAATTCTAGCGACCGACTGATCTGATTTGTAGTTTTCCGTGGTCGATCAATTTAATCAATCGTTTGCGATCAATACCGAGTGAATATCGGAGTAGTTCATTGACAAAAGGGCCACGTAGAGCTCCTGATTTCTTTCCACATCCTTCCCCCTCCTCTACCCTTACACACATACACACACTTAGACTTACATGCACTACCAATCGTCAGCACCTTTTCGGAATATTGTTGTAACACAAAAAAACTTTTGTACCGGAAATAAACAGTAAATTTTCCTGCAACTTCATTTGCCCCTCATTCATCAACGACATTTAAGTTATAAAATTTTTTAAGCCTCTCAGTTATTTTGATTTATGAAAATGGAGTTAAAAAATAATTTTTCGACAACAATACTCCATAAAGATAAGTGAGGAACTCCGTTCATGAAATAGATATTATCTTCTACCAAGCGACAATTGGTATAATGTCATAGATGGAGTCTCATTCCGAGTAATTATTTTTTGAACATATTTACAGTAAAATCTCAATTTTTTTATTTTTATAACAAAAAATGTGAGAAACATGTGAAAAGACCAGTCGGGAGCTCAGAACTCGAGCGAATACCTACAGGGGAATCACGTGCAAACTGACCTGTAGGTTGGTGTCGAATTTCACATTTCAGCGAGGGAGGGAAACCTCCATATATAGCTATAGCCGGGATTAAAATGCTAAATTCTCATGGGGTTAATGATGAAAGTAGCACGCTCGGAAACACGAAGTACTAACTCGGTCACTTACTCATTCATTCGCTCACTCACTCACTCACTTTCTCTCTCTCTCTCTGACCGCATCCGGAAATTCAACCGTCAGCCGCAGAACTTTGATCCAGCCGCTGGCGCGGTCTTTTATGCCCCGGGGACCAGGCGTTTTTTTATCGTTTCGCCATTATTGTTCGCCGCGTAGCTTCAGCTTTTACTTTCCAAACCCTCAGGTGGAGTGTATTCACTTTCAAAATTAGAAACTCTGGAAATGACGGTAGTTTTGCACCTTATGGGTAACTATAATCTTTTTCATGTTTGGAGGTTTGAAATATCCCATTTCCATCCGAGAGGCGTCCCCATCTTATGTTGAACGCGCCCTACCCCTCTTGAAGTGAGCAGAGTAAAATTGCCGTTACGCATTGAACCCGCCTTCCCCGCCTTCGCTTCTTGGCAAAAAGCGAGGAACCAACGGTTGAAATGAGGCGTCCCTTACAGATGTGTCGGTACAGAATCATGGTGTTGCTGTTTAATATTTTTTTAATGTAAACTTGCATTGCACAAGTAAAAATCTCACCACAAATTTTGCTCAGAAAAATATTCCACTCGCTGGCCACAATCTCTTTCCTATAGGTCAAGGAAGCTCGTGGAGAGGAGGGGGCGTGAGTGAGAAACAAATGGGAGCATTGAAGAAGCTTGGGAAAGGAAAAGCTAAGAAGAGAATCAGAGATCCGGAAGCCACTTTTGAGAGCACTCATGAGTAGTGATAAGTGAAGATGACTGAAAGGGCATGAAGTATGACACATGACCGAAGAATACTGTTCTTTGACAAAATAAATAAAATCAAATAAATGAAGCACGGCCACGTAATAGTTATGGTGTGTCAGGGTGCTGTTGATATTCCAAAGACATTAGCCACGATTATACCAAACAAAAGAACTAGTAGGGACTTCACCTGCGATGGCAACTAGCAAGCGCTCACCGCCATCCTAGGCGTTTGGAGACGCGTTGCGTCATAAAGACGCAAGAAATTTACAAAAACAACTAATTTGGGGGTGTCGGTAGGGGGGTCTGCACTTCTGGAAATTTTCTTGAGGAGGGAGTTTGTAATCTGAATTGGGTGAAGCGGAAATGTCGTTCATTAGTGGCATTCATCGGCAAAAATGCATCTGAGAAAAAGCACACAAATTTGTTTCCAAGAGAGCTCAATAAAAGCTATATTCACGAATAATGCTGCACATATAGACTGAATAGTACACATATAGACAGTAATACAAATAATGTGTTCCCGGATAACACTGCACATAAAGTATTTTAACAAAAAATATTTACTAATACAGAAATAACACGGTATAGTATATAAGACATTACAAGACGGTTCTTCACATACCAAGGATAACAGAAAAGTTTCTGTTCCATAATGCAACATGTGAATAGAAAGTATTTCTGGCGGGAGGCCTGAGCAGTTAATTAAATACTTTAATAAAAGCTATATTCACGAATAATGCAATAGTACATATACAGACACATATAGGTTGACACATATAGACTGAATAGTACACATATAGACAGTAATTCCCCAGATTATATTACCCCCACCAGTATTCGTGCATAAGTTATACATCTGCCACACATGGTTATTTTTTGGAGGAAAGTAAATTAAATCAAATCAGCAGTTCTTTACATACCAAGAATATAAAAAAGGTTGCTGTTCCATGACGTAACACGTGAATAGAAAATATTTAATGGTGTGCGGCCTCAGCAATAAAATAAATGTTTCAACTAAAACGTTTATCGTTGCTATGAATGGTAATTTTCTCTGGTTTCTCCGAAAGAGTGCTGGAGCAGTACACGAACCAACGGGCCATGCGTGATCTTTACACTTACCTTACATGCAATACACCACCACTCTATCTAGAACGATCAGTCGGGAACGTACAGCTTCTGTCGAATGGGGCGTGTCCCCGATGGACGGAGATACCTCGAAGAGAATTTCCCTGCAAGCCGACTTGCTCAGCAGTAGCAGGGGAGGAACACCGCCACCTCTCGGGATTTGCCCCCGGGAACACTTTGCTGTTAGTTTCACTAACAGCGAGGAAAGTTATTCGAAAAGGTTACTCGAAAGTATGCATTACTCTTGTAGTAATACGTAAGTAAGTATGCATGTGAGCTTCTTACCACGATTCTGGGGAGTTATTTTACTCTGCAGTACGTACTTATTTGAACAAATTTGTTGTGTTCCGTAACCATCAATGAATGCTGATAATACAGAGTATTATTATTATTATTATTATTATTATTATTATTATTATTATTATTATTATTATTATTATTATTATTATTATTATTATTATTATTGTCAATAATAATAATAATAATAATAATACTCCGTTACTTGATATAAGTCGTAGTCCTTGAGTCATTGTCGAGAGGACCGCCAGCTAGCATCTCCGCGTACGCCCCTCTCTCATACACGCTCCTGCGTCACTACCCAGCGGTCAGAATTGGGAAGGAATTAGGACAGGGGCAGGGTTTAGGACGCTTCTCAGGGGCTGTACTAGCCCTTGTGAAGCAGCCAAATTCGTTTCGTCGGAACAAATTGCACATGAAATTGTCCGGGAATCCACGGGCATCGAACCTGGACCTCCTTAGTGAAAGGCGAGCGACTTCGCTCTAAGCCGCGAGTGAGACCGATTCACTACGCGACCCCTTGAACGCGCAATTTCCTATGCATAACGGAAAACGATTCGAGATCGTGTGCGGGAGTGGCGCTGAGAAGCAGCGCGAACCCACGTGAACCTGTGGTTATTTCCTTAGTCCAGCATTAGTTTTAGCATCGGAGTACTTGGCAGCGTTTTGGAGTTATCACTAGATCTCGAATTTTAGGATAAATGCCTATTTAGTTCCTTTAAGAGGTTGTGGAAAATAATTGCATATGTTATTACGAATCATGAAAAATAGAAATCATCTAATAGTGTCTAAAATGGCCTAAGGAAGCGGTTAATACCTATTTTAATTTTTTTCCCCTAAAACAAATAATTTTGAACAATTATCATATTTTGCGTACTGGTTTTTTGAATTTGATTTTCTCAAACGCTAATACTGTCCCAAATTTCCAAAAATTCGAATATTCCCTGATCGAATAATCAATCGACTAGGCACCAAAATCACATCGAACACACTCAAAATAAGGAGCTCCATAAGTCAATATAAAGATGATGTTTCACTCTCGTCTTCGATAAGCACGCACTTCTTCGTTAATTGGACCCATTCTCGATGCATCTGCACTGTTGACAGGTTGAGGCATGTAGCAGCATTGAGTGCGTCGTCTACACAATCCAGGCAAGGAAAGATAGCTGGATAGGCAAAGCTTATAAAATAGGGCCCAAGTCTAAAAATTTCTAGAAAGGAAAAGGATCATATCATGTTTTCTTCTCTGAATATGTGTGGTTGTGTTCCTGAGTTGTATCAGCTACATTGCATCGTGTGCCAAGGAACAATGTCATTTTGTGTGCCTAATTGTGCTTCTTTTCAGAATTTTGTTACCTATTTTATGTTCCTAAATCATCACTTTTTGTACCTGAAATTCCTAGATCTGTTAATCACATTATACGTATACATACAGTAGCATTGCTCCGTGTTCAATGCCTTATTACGACGGATTTATGAGTGACTACTCCTCAGCGCGACGGCAAAGAAACACTATGCCAACGTACCATTCATAATTCGTTCTCTCCAAAAAGGAAATGGTAATATGGGTTAATTTCCACGCGAATGTAACTACCAAATATGCAATATGTGAAGAAAAATTTTAAAACTATTTTTAAGGAACGATGTTATTTAAGTCTAATGAATGTTGTCAATTGAAAGTGAATAGTGTAATCATGAGGAAGGACAAATGTTTATTTACTTCTCTTGAAACTATGTAAAACCTGTCAATCTACAACGGTAGAAAAATAACAAAAATATAAACGAGGTTTTAAATGCACGCTGAAATAGAAGCAATTACAATAGCTGAAAATAAAATTCATTTGTATTAGATTAGCATTATTAAAACCATAACTGAATAATGTTTTTGTATTTGGATACGGAGTGGACCTTAAAATATTGGAACACTGTGCCCATTGTTTGGTAAAATATTAAAACTCATAGCCAGTGCCGCATTAGGGTTTATTTAGTTTACGTCAAAAACAGTTAAAAACAATGTGCGACGTACTACGGAGAGAAGTGAATGCAGGTTTTCATAATTCTGTAATTCTTACCCTAACCCGTATACGACTTGAATTTTGAATAGAGAAAAAAGTAGCGTTTTTTTGCAAGGATTGTTAACAAAAAATTCGCTCCGATATAATAAAATCCATTTCCAAGGGTAAATCAGCTATAAATGTTGGCTCTCATCCTACATGTCCTTCGTGAAGGAATCATACTCCCTGCCGCGACAACATGGAGAACGATAATTTGAATAACCATACTTCCCACTGAATTCTAGAAGACATGCACAGATAATGAAGTTATATTTATGTCCAAGAGCAAAACAAGGGGCTATCTCAGCATTTGCTCAAAGAATCAGGGAAAATGGACGAAAAACCATATCGGGATGGCAGTCATTGACCCAGAAGCTGCGGCACAATACAATTACAAGTTACAAGAATTACAATAAATACAAGAATTATACTATCCAAATGGTAAATAATAATTTTTAGAATAACATATTAACATATGTTAGAATGGTAGAATTAACATATGTAATATACTATATATAAATATGTAATATACTATAATATATATGTAATATACTATATATAAATTACATATGTAATATATTATTGTAATATACTAATGTATATTACAATAATATATTACATGGGTAAAAATTAATGTTACTTTCCTATTGATGCTCAGTATAGTCTCTAATTATCAGTGGCGGCTTTTCAGAGGAGGCAAGAGAAGCCGGGCATCCCCCAAAAATTGATTTAAAACACTAAAAGATTATTTGTTTTACTTAAAAATTGTTAGAATTAACTTTGTCTCAAATTGACAAAATGTCTATGACTGGCGAGTAAACATTTAAAAAAGTCGTTTCTCTTGCTGCAAACAGTGTCACAATTCAAGATGTAGCCAAATGTGACACATACAGTGAGAGGCACCGCTGCTTGTGCCTACAGGATACCGATCCCGGCGGCCCAAGCTGACGCGCGCCTCCCCTGTCACCATGACTAGTCCCTCGACCAATAAGAAAAGAGTAGTTTCGTTTTGTCCAGGTTTGGAGTTGGTTTGGCACGGAGCGTCTCGCGCGCAGGGCCTCCTCTGAAGGCGTTTGCGGTCAGACAGTGGGTGGTCTGGCGTTGCGATGGGTCCATTGTGTGGCAGTGGACACATCTTCATTGGAAGTGCCGTTTTCGCAGAGATGTGACCCTAAAAGAATTGAAAAATTAAATCTAATTCTTTTATTTGGAATGTCGACAATAACAATTTCTCAATAAACCAAAAATCATTGACTTTCAATTTTACGATATGAATTTGTCTGGACCTCCCCAAGTTTTGAACCACCCCTGCTAATTGTATAGAAACAGTTACGCAACAGAAACGATTTTATTTGGGATTTAAACTTTTCTAATTTGATCGACTAATATCATCTTCCAAAGTGTTGTAAAATAATGAAGTACTTGTATGTCAATTTTTTGTTGTGAGCTGTTGATACTGTCACCTGATGGATATGATTACTACTTCGAGTGTGATAATAATAGACATCGGCGTTGGCTGAAAATATATTCCCGCCTTTAAGCAAGTCATTTTTGACAAAAACCACTGAATCGTAAATCAACAGACAAGGTAATGGTAAAATTTCTAGATTAATGAAGAGAGGCTTACAAGAATCACGTGGGTGGGATTTGGTTATTATTCGTACAATTCGTTTTTGTAATCTAAACGTCTGGGGCTATAAGATGTATATTCCCAGAATATTATGCCATATCTTAAGCAGGAGTGAACATTCGCAAAATATACACAACGAGCAGTATGAAGGCTTACTGAATTTGAAAGAATTCTGAACGCGTAGAATAATGAACTTATTTTTGTATTCAATTCATTTAAATGGACGTTCCATTTGAGGTTTGACTGAATTGACAGACCTAAACATTATGTTGCCTTAACATCAGTCAACAGTACACCGTTTATTTTCAAAGGAGTACAGAATTGTGTACTTGAAATGGAAACCGCATTAAAACATTTTCTTTTCATTTACTATTAATTTCTTATTACGGAACCAATTTGAGACATCTGATATTGTACTATTTACGGTTTCTTTGTTGCAAATAATGTTCGTATCATCCGCAAATAGAACTGTTCTTCCGTTTCAAATCGTCGAGGGCATATCATTTACGTATAGTAACGAAGAGAATAGAATAATCGATACCTGAGGGAGTCCACGTACAATTGGTAAAGAGTCGGAATGGTGTGTATATAATGTTCCATAATTCCAGTGAAGTATTTCCACTCTCTGAGATCGTTGTTTAAGGTAGGGTGATACATCAGGTCACTGTATCGAAGATCTTTTCTTTCAACTTCAAATCGAGGAATATTTTTGTTAGTTATAATTTCATCAATTGCCTTTTTTGATTTTGGTGTGATCCGTGTAGGTACTACATTCATTGTAATATCAAAACGTATCACGTTTTCTTAATTCTGGGATCCCTACTCTAAGCCATACACAAGTTGAATTCAGAATGGAGAAATAAATTATTGTTTTGGGCAATAATTGATAAGAAAAATCTCTCGTCGTGCCTTCCGTCAAGGAATAGACTTCCTGCCGCAACAACATGGAGAACGATAATTTCAATAATTATATTTCGCACAGAACTCTCGAAGACAGATACTGATAGGGAAGTTAAATTTGCATCCAGATGCAAATCAAGGGACCATGTCGGCATTCACTCAAAGGATCTATTTATTTATTTATTTTACGTCAAAAAACAGTTGAAACTGCGTATGACGTGCTATGGGGAGAAATGAATTCTGTGCACATTTTCAAAATTCTGTGATCCCTACACTGAGTCATATACTACATAAATTTTGAAAAAAAAGCTCTCATGTAATAAAACTCTATTTTCAAGGATAAATAAGCAATAAATTTTGGGCTCTTATCCATGATATGCTTCGTCAAGGAATAATACTTCCTGCGGCAACATCATGGAAACGATAATTTGAATATCTATATTTCCCAATGAATTCTAGAAGACATGCACAGATAATGAAGTTACATTTATCAGATCAGGGAAACTGGACGAAAACCCTGATAAAAATGGGGTCATAATGTCATAAGGGTAATAAGAGACGGTATAACTGGACGTAAAAACTCATCCAGATCGGGGTTATAAGGATTTCTGAACGCTTATGAAGATTATGATCCTGTTAACCCTAATGCTGATGCTGATATGATTCAGCCTACATCAAGTGTGTAATTCACTTGTTCTTTTTCATATAAGCATTTAAAAAGTTGAAGTGCAATAGCATGCATTGTTGAGCGTACTCCAAGAGATTCAGTACTGTGTATTACTGGTTTTACTGTTCCTTAATTCACTGTTTTTCTACAATGTCCAACTTGTATTCTTTTAAAGGAACACTTATATATAATGATAATGGACCTCGGTACGTGAGAAGGAGCGGCAACAGCTGGAACATGAACAAACACGAATATGTGGGCATACAAACACGAGTCGCTGGAATGAAGTGCTTCTCAAGGGTTCTTTCTACCTTTAAATAGTGTATTATAACAGGTATTACTTGCGTTCTTCCTTTACTTTGCACACTAATATTAGGAACGTCAAAATGTTGTTCAGTGTAATCTGTTGCTAGTAATACATTTCATTCACTAATGATTTCTCTTTCATTTATTTTACTAAGGATGTTGGCAACTTGTAAACGTATAACCCACAGACGCTGCGCAGCCGGGTTTCGACATCGTTAGTAGACGCCGAATGCAGCCCGAAAAGGTCCAGAAATTGAAGTAGAGGGCCTCCGTGGCCAACACTTCTCTTGAATAAACGCAAGAAACGAAAATGGAAGCAAAAGAGCATGTTAATGAAATTCGTATAGAAAGAGAGAGAAGCGGCAAAGGAGACGCATTCATTAGAACTGATGTTAAAAAGGGAAAAGCTCCTCCAAAAGAAAATTAAAACACCATTTCTACAATACTGCATGTAAAATAATAAATGTAATAGAAGTAAAAATGAATTCATTCAAGTTATTGTTTGTATAAATATTTTCCATATTATAATAAAAAATAGAGTAAAATAACGAGTACTGCGTATTATTCGAAAAAATACAACATTTTAGCTTGCAGTGCTGCCAAGCACCCTTCTACAATGTTAGTGGTTATACTTCTCCTATACTATTTACTGCACAGGCAGAAGAGCAGGCCTTAAGGCCTTAGTCTCGCCACAAACCAAGACAATTATTAATATATAATAATTATGTTTATTATTAGTATTCATATAATACTCAAGTTTAAGAAAAATACGATATGGTAAATTTAAAAAATATTTAACTTGGAAATTCATGTTTCCTAATCCTTAATTTTTAAGAATTGCAAAAAACTGATAACAGATCCAAAAGTAAAACATTACTAATTCCAAGGAATAAAAATTCTGTAAAATGTAAAATAACACTAGGGAACTATTTTCTTTTCTCCGGGAAGGCAGAATGCGCAACATACCCAATTTTATACGTAGACTACTAATATGACAATAAAAATGTTATATCACCGTGTTTAAGTATACCGAATCTTTATACCGTGTACTACCGTATTTTGCGATTAATGCAAATACATGTAAATTGCACCTGTAAGCTATGTAGAATCAATGCGAATAAAATCTATTTAAAAATTAAATATTTCTTCAGTTCATCTATGCCACTTTCAGGAGATAGCTACAAAATTAGGCATTCGTGTCTTATTTTTAACTTCTTTATTCGAATATTGTCGTCTTTATTCTCTAGTAGTCCCGCTCAAATACGAGTAGATCTTAGTGGTCTTAGTAGGACTTAGTGGATGTTTTGAGAACATGTCATGTGCGCCCTCAAATTTTCTACTCCGCATCAATCATCGGAAAGCATTATTTTAGCCCCTTACCTTATTGCAAGTGTACAAGTATCTAACTCTTGGGGTGGAAGGTTCTGAGTCAGTCGGTGTCCTGGGGAACTGTACCCGCAGTGCACTTGAAATTCGTGTGTGGTTCAAATTCGGGTGTGCCTCAAACTAATGCATTCTGTGGTCTCTATGACGTGAAATACGCCACATAATCTTTAGAATTGAATCGGTTAAAAAAATGCAAATCATCAGTTCACACGAAAGTATGCGAATCAACCCAATGATTTCGGTTACGTTTGGGGAAGATTAACATCCAAATTTCGATGAAAAAATGAAACTACATAACGTGCGTATTCTTTATACTTTGGCTGTCGTGTTTGTAATCAAGGCAAACCATGGGCTGTTCACCAGTGTTTTCACTTGTAAAACGAATCTTAGGTTATGGTTGTATGGAAAACACAAATCATTGTCATACGCTCTACCAATGTTGTGGAGAATACCAACAAACCATTTTAATGTCCGCATAATATTGCTCGAATGTGCATATTCCATCTTTAACTTGTTCTTACCTCATATGAAGCATGCTCATAAAAATTTGTAGTTATATAACTGGAGTGACAATGTGGAAATAAGTATTGCATTTTGTTTATTTCAAATACTAAATATGTTTATATCTTTTGAACCTTGCGGGATAGAAATTATTTTCGAAATCAGAATGATCGTTTTCTTTGAAATCACCTACTTTCATCCTGGAGGCATGAAATAATTGCTTTTGTTCCCTAGTGTAATAATTTATGGTTATGGTTATGGTATATGGTTTAATAAAAAGTTATGAACATCCATAGTTTCCTTTTTATAGTTCTCAAATGAACATGAAAAAATTAATTGTGTAGTAACAAACACTTCCGTAATCATCAATTAACAAATACATTAGTCGCCTTTTTCGAATTCCAAATAGCTACTTCAATACATTTCTAGAGCGAGTTTGAGATTCGTTATATTAGTGAAGAACACTTATTTGAATATCTACATTATCTTCAGAACTCAGGAAAACGTGCACAGATAGTGAAGCTACATTTATGTCAAAAAGGAAAACAAGGGTCCATCTCAGCATTTGTTCGAAAGATCAGAGAAATTGGCCGAAAATGCTGATCGAGATAGCGGTGATTGACTCAAAAGCTGAGATACAATACTTATGGATGTGTGGTGTGGCTTTGAAACTGGCGTGCGGTATGTTTGAATCCTGCGTGCTCTACCACACCGCACATGACTTGCTTTACGACAGGGTATTAACCCCGGGGTGGGCACCTACGACGTTTTGCCTTTATCCGCACTGCCCGCCGACAGGCTGTTTGGTATATGAATCCTGCCGGATCCCAGTTTGTCTTAACGGCAACGTACCCATTCAGTGGATGGGTAGGGGTCACCCAGCCAGCTCAGAGCTCTTAGCTGTTCAGGCTGATACCGGAGCCAAAACAATGCGCTACTCACATGCGCCGGGAACAAGTCCCTCCTCTTTGCGTAGAGTATCGTGCCACTGCCACGACGAATCCGAGAGCCCAACTGAGGGCCAACCGAACTAAGGTTCGGGTGGCTTGGAGCCCCCATCCCGTCTCCCATCTCATCTCCTTGCTGCCTACACCTCTAGGCTAACGACGTGAGTATTGCCGGAACCTGGGCAACCTGACGGTAGGTATGAGTTCCCGCCGGACTTTTTCTATGTAGGTTCCAGAGCATTCCGTAGAATCTCCTTCACCCAATCCTGCCCAAAGGTCGACGGGCCAAGGGACCAACTGGTGTGTTTCTGGGGAAGCCCGGTAACCAAGAGCTTAGCATCGCCTTCTCACTGCCTCCACCTTGAAGCTAACGACGTGAGTGCCGCCACGAAACAGGGTCAGGGTGGCCGTCTACGACTCTACCAGAAACACGACAATGTGATTTCCCCTTACGCGCGCGCGGCATAATATGTGTATCGCACGCCTATCACGTACTGTCCTTACCAGGGTGATTAACCCCGGAGTGGGCTCCTAGGCGCTAGCGTTTATCCTCACCCCCCGCAGACGTACAAGTACGCCTTTGGGCTGATATTTGGATCCCCCCAGAACGTAGTTGACCTTCACGGTAATATCCCCATACAATGCCTGGGTCGAGCCGCCCTGCTAACTCAGAACTCCTAGCTCTCCAGGCTAGTACCGGAGTATCGACAATGAGCCACTCACATGCGCCGGGAACAAGTTCCCTCCTCTTTGCCCAGTATCGGGCCACTGCCACGACGAAGCGGAGAGCCCAACTAGGGGCCACCTGAATTAAGGTCCAGGCGGCTCGGAGCCCCCATCCCGTCTCCCCAATGCTTAACGCCACCTTACGACGTGGGTAACGCCGGTACCGGAACAACCTGACGCGGGTAACTAGTTTCCCGCCGGACGGAGATAAACAGTTGTTGGCGCGCGCGTGGCAGTGCAGCGCCATCTCGTCGCCGCCACTTCTTAAGGGGGCTGAGAGCCCTGGAGAGGAGTCATATGCCAGAGTCAAGGAGTTGCACGATATCGCAGTCGCTGGAGTCGCAGCAGTGGCTGCAGCCGTGGAGACCGAGGGAGTCGCCGTCCGAATTGCGAGGAATTGCGAATTGTGTGGAGACTTCACTGCAGGGCTTTCAACTCCCATAAGCGGTGGTGGAGACCATTATAGTGGCGCGCTCTACTGTAACAGCTACTTATTGGAACTAAAATACGAAATGGTGCCAACGATACTTCAAACGTGCGTGGCTGCTGCGTAGGTTTGGAAGACACAAGCAGGCGCGTTGAGTTACAAAAGATCGCGTCGTGGTTCGCGCTTTCTTCAGCACTTTCTTAGTATATATTATGAATAATTGAACATTTAGAAGACACTTTTCGTACTTCTCGTAAACTAGCAAGTTTTTTGTGTGGAAGGTGGCGAGGCTAACCTGCAGCTGTACCCGGCAACACAATCGCTTCCTCCAGCTTTGTCTCCCTCCAGCTTTGTCTCCGGTTTTGATGGAAAGTTGCTAGGCCTCCACTGTGACGGGCCTATGGGGCATCTCAGACGGTGTAGGCCCGCGGCTATGCGGTGACGGTCGTCTGAGCACGGGAAGCGCCTGGAGAGCGGTGCCTCGGTTGGAATGGGCGGGCTGGTCACTCACACAGAAGTCCTGGGTTCGGGCCCGTGCTTGAGCACGGAGACACGCGGGAGGCGTCCGCGCCGCGCCAAGCTGAGGCGGCGACGGCAGAGAGTAGGCGCATCTCGCAGCAGAAACGTTCAGGAAACATGTTAACGGGGTTGACTCATATTGTATTTTCTTGGGTGGTACAAATTGGGGAGGTAAACTGTTGTTGAGTTGTATCTTATAGTTATAAACTGAATATAACAATATTTTTAAAGCCCTATTTATATTTTTGGAACAATACTGTCCAGTCATAAAAATGGTAACTAATACATTATTATCATTATTTTTTTCCTTTTTTGGTGCTCTGTATAGTCTCTATTTGCACAGAAACAGTTATGCAGCAGAAAATGTTTTACTTGGTACCTAATCTCGTTTATCGATTTTAATCGTTTAATGTCGTCTGGCTGGATGTAATGTACTCTTTCGTAGGAAGACAATATCGGCACTAATTCTTCGGATGATCCTGTGTGTGGTGGATTTTCCTGCTTCCTAGCTCCCATATTGTCACCCATGAATATTTGGGTTCAACCTGTTGCATAAAATCTTAGAGTAGCCAGCAGCAGGATCTTTGGCGATACATATGCATTCCCAGATAGGAACTAGTAGGAAGTCAATAAAAGAAAAAAGTACATATCTCTTACATAAACTGTTTTTACAAGGCATTTTCTTTCAAAAAATTTTACATAATTATATCATAATATTAATTTATTTATTCATAATATATACCACGTTAATATTATATTTACACTATTATATTTATACAATATGTAATATTTTATTACATGTAATTTTATTAATAACGTAGTTATTAAATAAATTTTATTTAATTTGTAATGACCAAACGTATTAGAAGAATACTCCAAAGCATGTTCAATTCTTCCGAATACGAGTGCTGATACGTTTGGTCAATCGAAATATCGTGACAAAATCCCAATCATTTTAATTGGAAGATCAGTCCATTCTCTCCCCCACCCATCGTGGTTTCCGCGCTGGAGGATATTATTCCGAATCGTCGCTGAAATAATCTTCAAATGCCATCATTTGCAATCGCCTTAACACTTCGGAGGTAAACTCTTACTCCGACAGACGTTGGACGAGTAAAATTATTTTCGAATTTTCTCTCGTGAAAGCGATTTACTCTCGTGTAAAGTGTTGGTGAATAGCTCCAAGACGTTCTCCCGGGTAAACATTGTTTTCTGGAGGGTAATCTCTTATTTATTTAAGAGACCGAGCCTAAAGGCATTAAGGACCATAGCAGTTGACGTGTCCGGAAGCAATCAATCAACGACCTGTTGAGTCTCGCGTCGTCGTCGTCGATATCGTTCGTCGAGTGCCAGAAGCCGCTGTGGCTGTCCTCTCTGATGTGCCACTCGCAGTGCCACCGCTTTAGCTGCTACAAGCACACTCTGGGCGCGCTCTAACACCTAGGTGGGCCGCGTCATTGGCCCCGCGCTCGAGCGGAACCAAGCCCCCGCTGGTGCGACTGCGCCTTGCTGGTGGCTCGCTCTTGTCGCCTACGGCACTGAGAGTATGAGGAGCCTTATCCGCCATTTTGGATCCTTCCCTGACTGCTGAAGTATTGCATGAAAAGTAACCACGCTGTGGAGATTAGACACATGTGGCATTCAACTGCAATCAACATCAATGTATTTTTGAACACAGCAGCCATTGGAACAAGTTACCAGATGAGTTACTGGATTGAAATCGACATAAATAAATAAAGTAAATAAATATTTAAATAAATAATATTATAACATTAATTTCATTTCAAAGTTACCATCACAACGTTTCAAAAACCGTCACGTGGCTTCAAAAACCGTCTCGTGATCTTGCAGCTACGTTTCGCAGCACGGATGACCACAAAACTTATGCGCGAAAAACTTCTGCCACAAACATTTGGAAGCACCACATGCTTTGTGACCACCGCTACGTAGCACCTAGATAGAAGGTCCATAGCTGGGCATGTTAACCAGTGGCTGCATGAGGAACTGTGGAAGTTGTGTGGGGACAGCATGTTGCTATTTCGATTTTGATAGAGTCCGCGTCTTGTAGCTAAACTAAGAATATTACCCGTTCTTCTGATTTCATTAACTAGTATTTTTTCTTAAAATCTTTAAAAATTCTACTGTTTTCGTGAGGACAACTGCTTCAACGCCAAAGTTGGCTTTAGGGAAATATTAAAATACTGTTGTTTGTAAATCGGTTGTACACTGAATATTAGTTTCCCATCGTTGAAGAAATATTCTTACGGGACTATATGTGTTCTGTTGTTCGGACACACGTAGTAGTCCTAATTCACAAGGCACCGGCCCCTACTGCTCGCGAGCCGCCGAGCGCGGCCGGGCCAAAGCGGGTGCGAGGGGGGGGGGGGTAGTAGCGGGGCGGGGTGGGGCGGGGCGTGGCGAGGCGGGGCGGGGCTAGGCGGGGTGGGGTCTGGCGCGGCGGGGCGTGGCGGGGCGCGGCGAGGCGCGGCGAGGCGGGGCGCGGTGGGGGCAGCGGAGGAGAGCGGAGCGGGGAGCGGGGAGCGGGTGCGGGGAGCGCGGGGATGCGGCGGACCTGCCCTGTTGCAGACGACCCGAGCGATGCCGCGCTGCATCAATAACCCACGCGTGGATTATCTCGCCTCGTAAAGCGCCTTAGTGCCGCGCCACCGTAATCTCACGGACGGCAGTCCGGACAAAATTCAAAGTAGATCTCCCAGCTTCCAGGTTGCAGAGTTGCAGCTGCAAAGTTGAAAGTAGTGTGTATTCATACTTTGTAGTGGCCGTTCTGGTACATTAAATACACGCCCTTGCCCGTACTTCCCATTTCATGATATAATGATAACTCAGAAATCCCTTGCACGTACACAAAGCACTCTGGAAAAATACAGAGCGATGAGGCTGTCTTATCCCGCAAGATTTCTCGCCCTGTCTCTGGAATGTTCTCGCTAATGAGGATGCCGCTATTTCACTTAATTTAACCGACTGCAGCTACAGTAGAACTCCAATTATCAGGATTAATTGTTAACGGACCCCTTCCGCATTATTAAATATTCGGATAACTGGATAAATTACGAAAGAAGGTAATTCCTTTAAGAACGTCTAAATTTGTGTATACATACTATTGTGTGTACATGTTGTTTGGGGCGCGTGTTTTAATTTAACAAATAAAACAAGTAGTGCTGATACAACACCACATACTATGTCGCATTATTTGTAGGGAAAATAATAGCGACTACGCAGTTTAAATATGTTTCCTACTAGCAAAAACTCTCTCGTTTACAGTAATTCATTATCTACTTAAAAAAACAGAGTTCATTAAGGAAAAAGTCTGATAATTAATATTGTAATTTTACAATGTTTATTTTGAGAGAGAGTCTCGAGTGATGGTAGGTGATTAATATTTTACTAGATCCACTGAATCCGTCTTAACCCATCACCGATGATAAGCTAAATTTTAACTAATGTAGTCTTGTAAAAGGTATGCACGGAAATAATCATACAGAATAATTTATTAAGATAACTGAAAATTGGAAATAAATTAAAATGATCTTCCAGTGTTTTATTACCAATTATTTAGGTTTTATATTCCTTACGTATCTTACTGACTAATGTATTTTATATTCATATGTTTTGGTTTGGAACTAGACACAATCATAATAAAAGAATTATTAAACCTATTAATGTGGTTCATCAATGGTTTGGAATAGTATGAATATTTGATGAAGAATCTAATGATGAAAATAGATTCGTTATTATTGTCAATCGGTTGATTTTATATATATATATATATATATATATATATATATATATATATATATATACATATATATATATTAGTTGCTCTTGGTATGAAGCCGTTAGTGAAGTAGGAAATAATTTAATTTTATGATGATAATTAAGATAATGATAAAAATTGAACTCATATTGTTGAAGCTGTGTTTGGAATTAAGAAATATTCTTTGTACAGTACCAGTTGCATTGTGGAAAACGAGGATGGTCTTCAATAGGTGATAACCACTAAAATATTTAACATTCTTTATCACTCATTCACACTTTGCGTCAAAACTGAGAAAATTAAGTTTCTATATTCTCTCACGCTATTAAATTTCTGTGCTGTAGCATCATGTCGAAGTAATTTCAAAACATTCTGATGTAGCTTCGAGCTCGAAGATCTACGAGTAATTTCTGAAATTATGAGCATGGCTTAGCGTCCGATTGTTTTACGAATTCCTCGGTTTCCAGTTCGATCTATTCGCTTCCTCCAACCGGGAGGGATAGCTCGGGGCATCAAGTGATGTCACTCAGTCCCTCTGACCGGGAGGTCCTAGGTTCGAGTCCCGACGGTGGCAGGATTTTCGACACTAACTTGTTAACTTGATCGATTTCAGTCGCTGTCAGGAGAATAATTCTAGTGGTCGACTGCTCTGATCGGTAGTTCTTCGTGGTTTCTCCGGTCAGCCGAATGTCGGAGCAGTAACGTAACAAACGGGTCACGGACCGCGCGCCTACCTCTTTCTTGTCCAATCCTCACCCCTTATACACACACACTAACAAGCACTATACTCCCACTCATGCTGAGAGACCGGTCGGGACCTTAGAGTTTGTCCTGGCTGAGGCGGTGTTGGGAGATACGTGCTTGAGGAAAACCCTCCTAGCCGGCGGTAGGTTGGCGTCGGATCTTGCCATAGCGGGGAAAGGTAAGCGGGGAAAGGTCGGATGTTGCCATACAGTAAAAACACGCACTTCACTATGGGAATAATGACCATAGAAGTTGACGCGCCTGGATTCTCTAACAATCAATCGCTTCCTCCGCGCGGATCATCCCGCTCCGTGGGCAGGCCGCCTCCCGCCACCCCTCATCTGCCCGCCGCTTTGCGCGCCTGCACCCGTCGGGGCGCTGCGAAACCGCTTGAGCGCTATTTGTGTATGCAGCCGCCTCAAAGAGGTTAGGCGCCCTCGCCCCGCCCCACGCGGCCTCTGCCACTTAATTCGCTTTCCCATTAGAGCGTTTACCGCGGGCGCGGCCTCGTAAAAATAGTTGACTGTATTCTGGATATAAAAATAGAAAACGGCTCGGCTCAGCTACTATAAACCTGTTTACACGAATGTTACAGAGCGCGACCCAGTTCTGCGAGACTGGCTCCGAAGCTCCTCGTCATTGGCTTCTTTTTGGCCCCGTTTTGCCTCCATTCGAGCTCTTTTTCGGCTCCCATTTGGGTCCCCTTGGGATCCCCTTCGGCTTCTCTTCGCTCCCCGATGGCTCCACTTTGGTCACTCTTTAGCTCCTCTTCGGTTCCTCTTCGCTTCCCTTCGCTCGTCTTGGTCTCACTGGCCCCATTGTTTCTTCGTAACCATGCCTATGACTTTGCGGTTTCCATGTCCCACTTGCTATGTTCTGCGATGCAGGGCGCAACTACTATGCTTGAAGCTGTTTTCGTGTGGTGTTCTGCCTACGCTGTCAGCAGACCTCACGTTTCACCCCACCATCCACTGTCCGTCAGCAATCCGAAATCGAAATAATTATGTTATGTTATTTTTCTATTGAGTGTATGTTATTTTTCTATTTTTCTAATGTTATTTCAATATTTCTAATATAATTTTTCAATTAAGTGTATGAAATTGTTCCCTTATCGCATTTATGTAATAAAGAGAAAGTATTGTAATACTGCGGCGGAAATCGGCGATTTTGAAACAGAGCTAACAGTGTTACAACAGCACATACTTTCACACACTATTTGTTTCGGCTAAGCAATAATAACATGAACCATGAACCATGAAGCCATGAAGCATGTAATAACATGAACCAGCGGAAGTGTTGCCACCCACCGATTTTTCTTCTTCGCACAGAAATTCGAAATCGGATCCTCATAATCGTCACGCGTTTCTACTACACCACCTCTCGCACAGCTAGAGGCAGCCACTCCAACGCTTCCACTACATTGGCTCCTCACATTATTTCTACCTTTAACCTTTTTCGAAAATGCAGAGAGTCCAACAAAAATGAGACGAGCGTCGTTTTCTAAAGTCTCATTTACTCTCTCCCAGGGAAAAAACTTCAGGAACAAATTTGAAGCCGTTTCTGAGAATACGTCTTTAATAAATAGCGTTAACGTCGAGCAAAATTCCGTGAAAACTACTGTTTTTCTTTTAAAAAATTGTACATGACCTTTTACAAAGATCTAATTTTCTTTTAATCAACTTAGATTTAACAAAAAACTTTCCATCATAAATATTGCATAATTGAATTGTTAATTTTTTGCAGTTTTTTAGGTGTAGAGTTCGCAGAAAATTGGCCTAGCACCACTTTTTAACCGTCCTTTCCCACATAGGCTGAAAAATTTAAAGAAAACCTTGAATCCTTTTTTTGAAACAATAATTGTTCAAAAATTACTTATATTATACGCAAAATTTCACGAATATTTTTCAGTCATATTTTTGAAATAGTTATTAGGAATAGTTCAGGCATAATTGCGTTCTCCTTTTCACTTGTGCCTGTCTCATCATTGTCCTTCTGGCTGTTTCCATGTGTTCTCTACGGAACAATCTCTCTGCTGATCCGGCCGGGGCGCGCGGAGTAGCATCAGCATCTGCCGCTCTTTGTTCTCCCATCGCTACCGACAACACTCCCTTCCACCTCACTACTCCACCCCACTCCCCGTTCCCACTCCGTTCACCCCACCCCCTTCACCCCACCCCCTTCACCTCACCCCCTTCACCCCACCACCTTCACCTAACTTCCCATCCCCACTCCCTTCACCCCACTCCCCGTCCCCACTCCCTTCACTCCACTACCCGTCCTCACTCCGTTCACCCCACTCCCTTCCACCTCACTACTCCACCCCCAGTCTTCACCGCACTCCCCGTCCCCACCCCGTTCACCTCACTCCTTTCAACCTCACTACTCCACCCCACCCCCCGTTCCCACTCCGTTCACCCCACCCCCTTCACCCCACCCCTTTAACTCCACCCCCTTCACCCCACCCCCTTCACCTCACTCCCGATCCCCACTCCCTTCACTCCACTACCCGTCCTCACTCCGTTCACCCCACTCTCTTCCACCTCACTACTTCACCCCCACTCTTCACCGCACTCCCCGTCCCCACCTTCACCTCACTCGCTCAGCCTCACTACTCCACCCACCCCGTTCCCTCCGTTCACCCCACCCCCTTCACCCCACCCCTTTAACCCCACCCCCTTCACCTCACTCCCGATCCCCATTCCCTTCACCCCGCTGCCCGTCCCCACTCCCTTCACTCCACTACCCGTCCTCACTCCGTTCACCCCACTCCCTTCCACCTCACTACTCCACCCCAACTCTCTTCACCCCACTCCCTTCCACCTCACTGCTCCACCACCACCCCTTTCATCCCAGTCCCCATCCCCACTCCGTTCACCCCACCCCCTTCACCCCGCCCCTGTCCCCACTCCGTTCAGCCCATCCCCTTCACCTCACTTCCCAGCCTCACTCCGTTCACCCCACTCCCTTTCACCTCACTACACCACCACCATCCGCTTCATCCCACTCCCCGTCCCCACTCTGTTCGTCCCGTATTCTCAAACGGGTCTAATGTAAGCTGTTGTTTCGCTCTTATCTCTCTTGAACATTCTCAATTCAAAATGAAAGGATTTCAAGCATTAGAAACAGCGTTAACACGCTCCCACTAATTAAAATCGGTCTTTTCCCCATGGAAGCGAGAGCACGCGCGAGGGGCTCAACACAGCCTAGCCCCGCCCGTGCTGCGCCCTCGCTTCGCCCTCGCTTTGCGCACAGCGGCCACACACGGCGAGAAATGAACGCCGGCGTTACCCACCCGCACGGTGCGCCTGTCTTGCAAGGAAACCTCGCGAACGCGAAACGGGTGCTCGGCGCACTCGGGATGGTTGACTGACGGTTAGAGAACAAGTGGCTCTAGAAAAGCGTGTGAAACTCAAAGATCCTGGCGGAATGACGAGCTGCTTAAAATGGTTCGAAAAATCAACAAAAACCTTAGAACCGAAACATTCAATATTTCGCGAAATTGAGATAATATATCAATGGTACAAGTTAATGAACAGTAATAAAAAATAAAACTCAAATCGAACTAAAACATTTATGAAATACTGCATTCATATGGTTAATGGGCTGTAACGTTTTCTATTAAAACTAGTGTTTCCACAACAACACATACTTTCTCGCATTATTTCTAACTGCTCGGATGTATTTTACTATTTCATAAATCTGGAAAAGTTTTTTGGAACCAACAAAAAAGCGCATTTACACTCAAACTCAGGTCCTGAGAGTTAACTCGAAGGTTAACACGTCTATTCCGGTTGTAAATGTGAAACTCACGTACAAAATTATAGTACAGTGTCAGGGATGTTCCGGTTAAGCCATTATTCAGTAATTACTATAATATTAGGTTGCACGTTTTGAATTCCACCAGAAGTTGCTCAAACGTTGGAAGGAGAAAATTGTTCTGTTCCAAATTGTTGCATTTATATACACATCAAATTATCATGTTACTAATTGAATGGGAAATGAAATTTCTCGAATACAAACGTTTCTGAAATAACCTTTTCATGAAATTCATTTTCTTACTGGAGCAGTGTGTTACGTGGTTGTATTTGTGTGTTGCAGTGCAACGCGGCGGTGGGCGTCAAGGCCTTCTTCGACATGATGCACGGCGGCCCCCACAAGCTGATGCTGTTCGGCGCGGCGTGCACGCAGGTCACCGACCCCATCGCCAAAGCGTCGCGGCGCTGGCACCTCACGCAGGTACGCCGCCACGACCCCTCTCCATCCCTCCCCCGCTTCTCCACCCCCTCGGCCCACTCCCTTCCCCGCCTTGTCTCCGCGTCGTCCTGCCTCGCTCCGCCTGGGCCACAGCCCCGCCTTTTCCCCTCCCCAGCCTCGTCCCAGCCTCGCCCCAGCCTCGCCTCAGCCTCACCCGAGCCTCGCCCCAACCTCGCCCCAGCCTCGCCCCAGCCTCGCCCCAGCCTCGCCCCAGCCTCGCCCCAGCCTCGCTCCAAAATAACATCTGAAACCGAAGTCGCGGATTCTACCTTGGCTGTTGGCTGTTGGCTGTTGTGGTTGCAACAACGAAGTCTTTCCCGTGTGCCGTGACATGCGTGTGCCACGGATAAGAGCGTTGGCTCAATGACTCAGAAACGGGGAATCCTCCGACCACTCCCGTCGCATTCACACCCTTTATTCGCTCAACCAGGGGACGATACATGGAATGGATATTATTATTATGGAGACCATTGTTGTATCAGTTCCTGGCGCTGAACATGGGAGTTAGAAATCTGTCAGTTGCTTTTGATACCCATGTGATGCAAAATTTAGAAACATTTGTCTTGCTGTGTTTCCCTACCGCACTATAGTGCCCAAAATATGGAATTTTACTCGTTTTCAATGGTATCATTCTTTTTATTACTTCTTTTTTAAATAGAAGAAATTACACCTCAATCCCTCAAAGTTTCTATTTACACTTTCTAATACGTTCTAGTATTTAGAAAGATACATATCATACCTCATACTGGAAGTTTCTCACACTCACGCTACACATCTAACGTTGGTTACAACAAATAATGTTAACCGCGTACGTTCTGTAACGTAACTAACTTTCGTTCTCTCTCATGATATCTACTAGAAGATGCTCTTACTTCCTAACCGGTCGCTCCAGCACCCCCCATCACCCTTTCTTGGCATCCTTTAATCTTATTCCTTTCTATAACATATGCACATTACTTTACAAATCATTGCATTGAACAATTTAAATTAATGCATAAGTTAATGTGTCAAGTATAAGTTCTTTATTGCAAAACTTTTTATTTACAACTAGGCCATATTGATCATAAAAAAGGAAAACAATATTTATTATAACAGTGCATGAGTTAACATTTATAATTGCATAATTTTAAAAAATTATGCCTATAACATGTAATGTACTTCGACAATGTCCCATCTCGATGATAATGATAATAATGACGATGATAAAATTCTATTTTATTATTTGTGAAGCTCAGGCAATTAACCTGGATATTTTGTCTCACCACGTTAAATATTTAAATTATTTTAAATACGGTTCAAATTTTTTTAATGCAAATCGATATTAAATAATGTCCACCTATGAAGCTTAGAAATTATTGAAACTAATACGAAAAAAATGTTTCTTCATTATTTATGCAAGATGACAAGGACCGGTTACTAAATGAAGTGTATATCTAGTAATATATTTAGGTGTAACAATTAATCTTTATCTGACTTACACATTTAATATTACAAATGATATATTACAAATTGGATTTATTATTCAAAATACTAAGTCGCAATGACATTTTCATTTTGATACTCCATTTTAATTACCTTGTGCATGCTAAATTGGAATTAGCTTGAGTTAATCTTATCATGTACTTCTTTCAATATTTTGGATAAAGAATTGAACCTAACTATTCTTGCCAATCGAAGCGTCTTTGCTGATGAAATACTTTTATTTAAAATATTCCATGTCGAATCACTTCATAGTGAATTGCTGTTAAAATGTCGTTGAATGTCATCGAATTTAATTGATCGCGAATTATACTTTATAAAAATAATTATATCATCGCTCAAACATTCACCCCTCGTGGGAATTTTCTAGATTCAATGAATTGAGGAAAATGTGAGATTTGGACACCAGTTTTTCCTAATTAGAGTTGTAAGCAAAATTTGAATAAAATATTGAAACATTATTAAATAGAGTAGATGAATATTAGTATTGCTTGCTATTATGTCCTCGCTAGCTCAACCCGGTTTACTACAAAATCACCACTTAAAAGATAGATGTGATAATGATGCAAAGTTAGAAAACAAATCATCAGTATGATCCTCTTTCGATAAAAGAAGACGAATTAATAGGAAAAAACCATATCTTCTAAACGTCGTAATCACAGGTGCACAGCCATTGCACTTTTTGGAGAACAGACTCAGAACATCATGTGAAGACTCGTTCAAACTGGTATCACATTATGCTTCTGCACAGGAGTGCAAGGGGGTTAGTCATGACTTCTAGAAATTTTGAAGGGAGACCATTGCCATAAGTAATAATCATTTTATTCCCATAAGTGATTGTACAGTTATAGGTGCCTCGTAGCTTCTATTAAAGGAAATAAAACATTTTATTTCTTTATATAGTTATAATTGTATTCTTGTAGTATGACTTATTCAGTAGACTTATTCAGACAGACTTATCAGCTATGTGTTAGTAAATAAGATTGAAGTGCCCAGAAATGTAATTGGCGATCTTCTGTCGTTCATGAAACAAGCGTAAATAATAGTTTAAAATTACTTATCTATTGTCAGAAATGCTTAATGAATTAATTTCTTCAGTTTTTATGTTGTTATGGGTCCGTTGCAGATTATCCCTAACAAAAGTGTGCTTACCAAATCAAGTTCATATTTTTTTAGTCCATTGTTAAGTCTCATTGTTAAGTCTACGTGGTTATTAGCCACTAATTATATTTAAATACATCTTGTCTGAGTGCGCTGTTTTCCGATTTTTGAAGTCTAACAAGGTTAGTTTCTACGAAATGAAAAATGTAAAGTTTTCCTGTACATTAAAATATACAGTAATCTAGAATTTCCCCTACCTTTGATGTTAAGGAAATGACATCTACCTGAATTTTAGAACAATTAGAACCTCTTACTGAAGGCAGACTAATGCTTGCATTAAATGACAACAACCACATCGCACAATTCCATTGCCTTTTTTTCAAAAAGTGTTTCGATACGTTATTTGTCTCACTAGAACGAGAAGCTATACTTTCAAGCTTGGGCTGCCGTCACACTTTTCTTTTGACACCTAATGTTGAAATGATCTCGTGCTTTCACACTTCAAGTGGACGGCAAAAGTTACGCTGTACGTCTAATCCAGAAGAATTATAAGCAAACAGGTTTCTGGACTTTACTGTGTGCATTTTAAACCAATCGTAAAAGACCGGCGTACCGATTGTGAGGTAATATATAGTCTCGCCGTCTCCTTGAACGACACATTTTCTGAGAAGATTCCATGTTATTTCCGTAAATTAATTAAAATCGTCTACTCCTCTTGATTTCGCTTTTAGGCAAAAACACACAAACATTGAAAGGCCAAAATACGTCCCTTTAGTTAATGCTGTGAAACAATGCAGAAAAACCAATATACAATTACTACTGACCGTAAATCCAATAAAGTATTCTCTTGTTAGAATGCATGATATTAAATATCTGCAATGTACTTCAAAACGATCGTACAAATTGATTGTATTTGGTACGTAAGAATACACACTAACAATCAAATGTACAACGTACCAACGTCTTACATCAATACCAGAGCTATGGGTCAGGAGATCGGGCGATTGGTCCGATGCTGTTGGTAAGGAGCGCGAAAATTCAGTTATAGGAAAAAATGTAGTAAAACGCTGTAAAATGTAGTAAAGTAATGTAGTAAAATTTTTAAATACAGAATTAAAAAATCTCATGATTTTAAAACTTGTGGTGGCATAAAATTTTGCAATTAATAGGAGACCTACAACGAATTTGCTAGTCATTATTTCTTAATATTGTATTAAAAACATTAATTGATATTTGCACATTCGATTTTGTTTGTTAATTTTTGCAATAAAGAAATAAATGAACTTAACACATTTAGATCGCCGCCCGGCTTAATGCCGAGCACTACCACATGCAAGGCTGCGCCTTTGCAAAGCACAAAAGCCGAGAAGTCGTGAGTCAATGGCGGATCACGCGTGGGAGGGGGTGAGCACGGGGATATGCCATCCCCAAGTCAAGCTTTGTAATTTTACTCAACGTATTCAAAATAATTATCATAAGTACATCGCATCACATGGAAACCAGTATTCCCATTATGAGTATACTCGAACACTTGTTATGTAAAGCTGGCAATTGGAAAGTATTATATCAAAGTATATTTGAGGTGTCGGACCTTTAATTGCTTCCCCTGCAATATGTTGCGGATCCGCCGTTGTGGGCTCAACGGTCACGAGCCACTTCCAGCCGCAGTCGCATCGTGGTCCGTGCGCCCGTGGCCTTCGCGCTCCGTGGCCGCCGCAGCTCCTAGCAGAGCTCCGCGAACAGCGGCGAGAGGCCGCCTGCGAGGCGGGTAAGACACCGCCGGCCGTAGACGAAGCGGGGCTCGCGGAGCCGCTGGCTACCGTCGCTAGAACGCACTGGACATAGCCGCCACGGACACTTTTAGCATAGTCGGCGCCGTGGTGCAAAGTGAAGTGATTAATTGATTTTTTCGTGTTACCGGGCACATCAACTGTTTTGGTCATAAGTCCCGTTAGGGTACCGATGGCGGTAATCTTCCCCCGCGGGATGGCGAGATCCGGCGCCGACCTACCGTCGACTAGTGGGGTTTCCCCCTAACCAGAACTCTCCCACCAACGGGCCACCGCCCCAGCCGAGACAAGCCCTAAGCTCCCGACCGGTCTCCCGGAATATGTGGTAGTGTGGTGCATGTTACTGTAAATGTATGTGTAAGGGGATAGGACAAAAAAGAGGAAGGACAGATCGCGCGCGGTCCGTGGCCCGTTTGGTAGGATACTGCTCCGGCATTCGCCTAGTGTTGATCGGACAAACCACGGAAAACTACCGATCAGAGCAGCCGGTCGCTAGAATTCTCCTCCAGACAGCGACTGAATTCGACCTAGCTGAAAGGCTAGTGTCGAAAATCCTGCCGCCATCAGAACTCGAACCTAGAACCTCCCGGTCAGAGGCGCTGCAGTGACATCAGTTGATGCACTGAGCTACCGCTCCCGGTCAAAACGAAATGTATGTAGTGCAAATAGTGTGGTGTGAAAATTCGTGTGTTAGGTGCGTAAATAAGTGTAAATAGACATGAGTATAAATGCGAGAATGAATGCAAAACAAAAACAAGATTATAGTAAGACACATTAAAACAATACAAAATCATGCTTGCGAACCTTAGGTTGCTGGACAAAGCACCGGGTTCATCCACAGGTCAAGTAATAAGTTAGTTATTAAGCACTGCCCCCGGTCTTTGCTGCAAAAGCCAAAGAGCGGCGGCGTATGTATTCCCCGCACGTGAATAAACGACCGCCCCACCACGGCTACTGGCGCGAGGCAAGTTATAAAAAAGAAGGCCGCGCGTAGCTTGGACCCCTCGCTGCCGCTGCCGAGGCAGCTCCTGTGTTCCGTGCGTTTCTTATGCTATAAACACACTAAAGCCGATTTATTGATTTCTTTTGAAAAAATTGTTGCGATTAGAATGCAACGCGTCTTCCAGCACTTTGGGAAGCGTTGAGCGCTCTGCGCGTGAGAGAAATCCTCCATTAACATTACGTCATTATTTCCGTCACGTGTCGTCCCAGTCAGTTGTCAAGAGGACCGCCAGGTAGCATCTCCGCGTACACGCCTCTTTCCTCGCGCTCCTGCATCATTACCCAGCGGCCAGAATTGGGAAGGATTTAGGAGTGCGGCGCTTTACCGGGGTTTGAGGATTACAGGATTTAGTTTAGGACGCTGCACAGGCGTTAGACTAGTACCTAGGAACTAGGAAAACTCGTTTTGTTGGAGCATGTTTCACATGAGCTTGTCCGATGGTCGACAGGGAATTGAACCCGTACCTCCTGTCTAAAAGGCGAGCGACTTAGTTCTGGGCTACGAGCGCGATTGGTTAGTGATTCCGAGCGCGCCAAGTACTTATGTCTTTAGTCCTGCAAGTGTAGTTAATGTTTTAGAGAGGCGGCGGTAATCTCCCCCTAGCTAGATGGCGAGATCAGGTGCCGACCTACGATGACTTGCGGGAATTTTCCACAACCAGGTATCTCCCACAAGAATAGCAGCACCCCCGCCTAGACAAGCGCTAAGCTACCGATAGTTGTGCTAGTGTAGATTATGTCAGTGTAGGTGTGTATAAGTAAGGGGTGATGATGAGGCAAGGAAGAGGAAGGGAAGATCGCGCGCAGTCCGTCCGCTTGTTAGGGTACTGTTTCGCCATTCGTTTGGTGTTGATCGGAGAAACCACGGAAAACTACTGATCAGACCAGCCGGTCGCTCGCTAGAATTTTCTTCCAGACAGTAACATAATTCGACCTAGCTGTCCAGCTAGTGTAAAAAATTCTGCCCTCGTCGGAGTTCTAACCCTACGTTCTCCAGGTTAGAGACACTGCAGAGACATCAGTGGATTTCCCGTAGTCATCTTTACCGGTACATGGTGCAGCCGAAATATCGGTTGTTAGTTATCAAACGACTGCCTGAAATCGGCCGACTTACTTCATCCGAAGAACACACGAATTTTGTACTCGAATCCCTCGAATTATTCTCCAAAATTCCCAGCTTACCTTTTGAAACATTTTCAAGAAACTGATCAAGATCATCAGCATTTATTGCGGATTATCCGAATTTATTGCCGATGTTTTCGTACCAGCACATTAGGGGAGCAGCCCTAAATGCTGTCCAAAAGTCTGAAATCGAATTTCTATATACATATTATTTATGTGTATTATATCATTTAAAAGAGGATAAAATACTGCATTGAATAGTGTTGCGAAAATTTGAATTGAATAGTGTTTCAAAAACTTGAGTTTACTAACAGGGTTGTAACGTCGCTGAATTTGTTTAAATTATTAAAAATTTCATTCTATTTACAATACAAATTTATGTTTTAACAGGATATAAATTAAGACTGCCGCCTTCTACCCCTGTTTTTAAAATTGCAAGGGTCAGCCTGAAACAGAGCAACGTTCTTTCTCGTATATGCCGAGTCAGTGGTGAAAACAGAGGTAGTATCTGAGAAACACGTGTGTTCTATCCTTTACCTTTTACACTTCTAAATTGATTCTTAGATCCAGATTCATTCTAAGATCCATTCATTTTGACCTGATTCTCAATGAAAATTAAGAGATACTTTTTTGTAATTTCTGGTTTCTCTAAATACGTTTTGTTCAGCAACTGCCTTACAAAATTAGCAATATTGTTTACCGTGAAATACCATGTATTAAAGTTCAAAATCCACTTTCAGTTTGTTTTGCATTTAAGCATTCCAGTATAGCGGATAAACATGGAATCCGTTTAATATATTAAATATTATCCCTATAAAAGGGAAAAATAAACATTCAAACATTCGTGTTTGTGATTTGTGTGTGAAAATTTGTATTTGCTTGTACTCCCCAGCATTACATTTCACGTAGCGTTGAAGGTTTGTATCCAATCATTACGTCCTGGAAGTTCAAATGGGATTGCAGCGTGTTCGTCAACTCTTGCTGTTTAATTGCAGCAGTTTGTTCATTACATTGGACCGTCGAATACTAAACACGCTGCTGCCGCGGGTCGGGTTCAACTGTCGTTTTGTTGTGGGCAGAATTGCAATTACGACACACGGTAATTTCACATTAATGACGGAATATTTCGAAATATTCATTTCAAAAAATTATTTATAACATTATTGTTTGTGTTCTGACGGTGTTTGTATAATTTACATTAAAAAATATATAATGCATCAAATGTTAACAATAACTTCGTAATGCAAGCCATTGGATGATAATTTGCACACATTGAATTTTCTTTGTTTAGTTTTATCACCAAAAGAAAGCATAAAGTGCATTTAAGAATTTACATGATGAGTTTAGAATAAAATATATTGTGAAAAGTGATCACAATGTTTACGGGTGACAATAGGATAAATCATAAAATCTCTTAGTAAATGTTTAAATGAAAATACAAAATTTCAGAGCCCGCAAAAAAGAGAAATGGACAAAAGTGTTTATAGTGACAAATACTGAAGAAACAAATGCTGTTGATCGTAGGAAAAAAAGTCTAGAAGTTGATGACATCACATTAGAAGAGCAATCGCTTCGAAAAAATAAGAGAGCACCCAGTCCAAACGGAATCAGCTGCGAATTATTAAATTATGAAGGAAAGGAATTGCATGAAAGTGTCTAAAAACTGTTTAATGTGTGACGGAGATCGTTCGAGATTCCTCAAGAGTGGCTACAGGCGAAAGTGATTCCCCTGTAAAAAATGTGATCGAACAATGATAAATAACTATTGAGAATAAACCAGACACTGCTTACAAATTACAGACAAGAACTCTGAACCAACGTGTAATCACCAAATATTGCACTAATGCAATATTTATCTTAAGCGATTGGTAGAAAACAGAAGGCAATGGAACAACGAAACAGACCTGGCTTTTGTAGCTGTCGAAAAAACATTCGACAATGTTCGACGAAGACTTTTGTGGAAAATATTACAGCGGAAAGGCTAACCAAGTTATTTTATTGAAGTCAGAGAGGTAAAGTTTGTACAAAGAGACTTCATTCATACTGGGAAAAGAGCTAAACACACAAAGTTATTCCCACTAATAAAGAAGTCAGATAAGTCTGTTCAATATCACCAACGCATTTTAATGTACATTTAGACGATGCATACAGGATATACGTCGTTTAAAAGTAAAAGTTCTACTTATATTAAATCTATTTTATGAACTGATGACAAAATGGTGATGCATGAAACTATAAAACACGTTATAAAGCTAGAAGACTACTAGAGAACCATTTCAATAAAATACACTAAAATGCAATGTTCATGTTTATCATTTACCAACAAATAAACTGCATCTAAAGCAACCAATTTGCATCTGCAAAGAATACACTTCATACCAAAGTCATACAGTTTTAACTATTATTTATGCTAATAAATTATATAAATAAATACATAAATAATACATAAATAAATAATAAATCTCGTCAAAATTGTTATTTTGCAATGTTCAGTTCTGGGGACGATTTGGGGACACACCCCGGCAGTAATAACGCACATTTCAAAACTGTTTATAAAATTGTTCATTTTTGCAAAATTGTTAATTAGCAGTTTATGTCTCTCAAACATCAGAGTGACCTTCCTCATTTAGAATTTAAAAAATTGGAATAGTTTTATATATTGAGAAATTTAGCAATTTTTTAGTCTCATCTAAACCGACAGAAATAATATACCGTAAAATACCGTAGCTCCGAGGACGCTATCGCCTTTTGTTCTCCAGATATATAATTATTTATAAGATATTAGCATCTCATGACAATTCCCATATTTTGGTAGCCAATCCTTTGACACCTCTCACACACGTCTACTTTTCAAGCCGTTTTGCAATGATTCGCATAACTTGTTTGCTACATACGCTTAAATTGTAGCGGATATTTTTGCAGGTTAGATATTGATGATTTTCAACTTTCTAACTTTTCATTTTATTCTAAATACAGCACTGACACTTCTGTTTCTAGATTTGAGTTCGTTTACTTGTTATTATTTTATAAACAAATTATCTTGTAAATTTACCGCCGAAACCAAATCATGCACGACGAATGTGGACAGAATATTTAATTAGAAATTTTATATTTTCTGTTTAGTCATTCAAAACGTATTCCGATATCTGTATTGGCTAGCGAGGAAATTGATTATAAACATTTTATCCTGCAAAATGTTTTACGCCGAAACAGTGGTGCGCAGTGCAAAACTGCTCCTGTTTTTTCTATCAAAGGCAGATTGTGTTATGAAATGATCGCATTTTAAAATTTTTCAAAACCCGCTTTTTAACCCAGCGGCAGAAACCTCAAGTTCCCTTTGTTTATTCATTACGGAATAAATCACTAAAATAATACTAGGTAATAAGAGTTGGTTGCCGAGGAAGCAATTGGTTTCGTAAGCACTGAAAGGTAATCTCTCTTCCAAAACCTATCACTTGTCTCTTCGCCTTTTCAAGGGAAGTAGGCGGAGGTGGGTGTAAGCTCCAACCGTACCTCACTCTTGCCTTCCTGCACCCATTGTTGAAGGCAATTTATTGATGTATAAAATTGTGTATGAAATTGTGACTACTCTCTTAAATTAATATACAAGGAAACAATGGTGTTGTATCAATTACAGTATAAATATTTAAATACAGACCTTAAGGCACCCAGCTCCTCAGTAATCACTTTTAAAAAATAAAAATACATTCTACACTGACAGTTTTATTCTAAACAGTAGATAACTTTTTCGCAAAGCTTTCCTTGCAATGCAGTGAATGTTATACTGTTGTATTTATTTGCGGTAGCTCTGGAAATTCGAAATTACGAAGTAATAATAAAAACGCAGTAGGGTTCATACAGAACGTTTTCAAATGTTATATTTGAAAAGCAAGGAAGAGTACATTTGGAATATTGCCTGGCGGTATTGAGGCAATGCGATACCCATGCCGATGCAATACGCTTTTGACAATTGTTTACTTATAGAAATGTGGTATTGGAACTTATATATGTATTTTTTTTAACTTCAACAAGAAAGAAATTTCACAAAGAAAAATACTATAAATGTAGTGTGTGAAGAAGCAATATTACCCTGAGAGTACAGTATTGACATTTGTTTTTTTACGAACGTTTCTAATTAATGGTATCGGGATGAATGTAGATAAGTACATTTTTACCAAGGTGCAATGTTGATATTTAAATAAATGTTTTTAAAATTCAGTTTTCTCAAACTCAAACACTACTTAGCATTCAATATCATTCTTTATCCATTCGACCTTAGAAGCCAATGTTGCGTAAAATGACCCTCAATATCCAAGTCGCTTGTTGAAGGTCACCATTTGTAGAGCCAAACTCTTGGAAAACGGACTTCTTAGAAATGTTCGTTACCGAAGTACGTGAATGCCAGGAAGATCATCTTTACGGAAATGCACGAAATCTATCAGCATATGAAATAATCAGTGGGTCCCTATCCGGCATGGAGGGAAATTCAGGAAAGAATGCATGAACCCGTCTACTTAGCACGACACGACCATATTAGAAAAATACGTCGAAGGAAACAGAGAACTGATGTTGGAAAATACTCTTTGTAAATAGATTCATTGATTCATGGAATAGCTTGCCTGCTGCACTAATGGAGACTTTACCCAGAAACATCAACACTTTTAAATTAAGATTAAATTCTAATAATAGTGTAAGCGATAGGATCAGTAGTTTGTGAAGGGCCTCTGCAATTAGTAGGCATGCCTTATATGGAGTAATTTTGTTCTGTGTATTGAATTGTATGTATTTTTAGTATTTATTATATTATGGTATTAGATGTTAGTAAATGTAAAGAACTTGCCACCAGGCTTAATGCCCAAAGCAAATTAAATAAATTATCTATCTATAACCTACACATGTATGTATGTTCGTGAACATGTAGTGTTTTTCTTACTTATCAATATGTTTTATTAAAATACCTATTCTACATTCTGCATGAGCGGTAACGACGGGAAATAAGAGGCATCAAAGCAGAGCTCCACGAACATTTATTTTGACTGAATTGTGTGACTCACGCCCCATACGAGAACAGTGGGTGCCTCAGGGAGAGACGTCAAGGTCTTTAACTACTATTCCTTTACATATGAAAACACTCAGAAATCAGGGAATAAATAGTAAACATTTATTTCCTTTGTCGTTGAAGCAGGAAATGTGAAAAATGTATTTTACAAACTTATTTTACATAGATCTGAATGTCTTGACGTAATGGTAACAATGAACATGTAAGTATTCGTTTTTTTTCATTTATTTACAAAACATACATCGTGAACCGTGTTTCTAATTTTTAGACACTCTTTATAACATTAAATTTCAAGGAACTCTCTCATTTCTCTAAAAGGGAATTATTGCTCTCGTACACAATAGTACACAATACCGATGCGGAACACTCGCAACAATAGCCCCTGTGGCCTCTGCAGGCTAGCTATTCTGTATCTACTGGCAAGAACGTGGGAGGCTCGGAGCGCCGTTATTTCGCTTCACATCAAATAAAATACTAATCTAAGAAAGATCTTATGTGCACTCCTCTATGCAGGTGCGCTCCAAAGGTTACTGGCCTACAAACCAGCGGTAATTTGGAGGACTTTTTAGACTAATATGACCTGTGATGATGACCATTCTAGACGATTTTTACTATTATTAGCTTATTCAGTTAACAACGCATAAAAATGGAAAAGGTTTCAAAATAAGGCAATCGGCAACCTGTTTGGCAACCGAGGAAGAGAATATCGAGGAATGGATGAGGAAGTATCTCATCCGTGTTGTATTCGCCCCTGGCTCGCCGCTCCTTTGCACCATGGACGTAATTGACGTAATTACACACCTAATTACAATTATTATCTCATTATTTTCTGTAATTTTAATCACTGTTTTTATTTCTTCATTTGCGTGCTAGGAAATTCGGAATTGCTTTAATTTTTATTTTTTACATCATTACGTGATACATATCCTTATTTCCTTATAAGCTCTTACCACCTGAATGGACCTGGCAACGCTTCGCTCTTGCAATGTATTACACTTCACAGGCTACTGGTCACGTGACTATTAGTCTCTCCGATAAGCTCTGCAAAAAGTTGAATACATGAAAGACTTTTTCACGGGTATGAGTTTGTTCTTTGTCTTGGACATGGTTGTCAAGTATCATGTTGATAAAGACGTCCCTCAAGATTGGGCATACATTATAACACTGTTTTTGGTAAATTTGACCGACGTGTCAAACATAACGTTCAATTAATAATTTCGCCCGATATTTCACAATCGCAGGGGCAAAATATGAATCGCAGACGCACTTAATACTTGAATGTTTGGCGGGTTGCATAGAGCTCATCTTCAGGGTCACTAGTGTCAGCATAAACGCATAAAGTCATCAACAATGATCGTCTACATGCGACAGACATACACACATTCTCATTGCACTATGCCTATTTTTTATCGCAAGGGCAAGCAATAAATTGTTAAAGTTTTATCGCGGTCGGATGAACGGTACGGCAGGACACGACAACACGAAAAACGCGAACAAACAACCGGGAACGGTGGCCCAGTGCATCAGCTGATATCACTGCAGTACCTCTGACCGGGAGGTCCTAGGTTTGAGTCTCGACGGTGTCAGGAGTTTTGACTCTAAATTTTCAGCTAGGTCGAATTCAGTCGCTGTCTGCTGGAGAATTCTAGCACCCGGCTACTCAGATCGGTAGTTTACCGTGGTTTCTCCAATCAACCCCAGACGAATGCCGGAGCAGTATCTCTAACAAACTGGCCACGGACCGCGCGCGATCTTTCCTTCCTTTTCCTTGTCCTATCCTCACCCCTTACATACACACTTACACTAACCAGCACTACACTACCACACATGCCGGGAGACCGGTCGGGGGCTTAAAACTTGTCCCGGCGCGGTCGGTAACTCGCTGGTGGAGGATACCTGATTGGGGAAAACCCAGCTAGACAACGGTAGGTCGGCCATCCAGTAGTAGAGGATCACCGCCCCCTCCCGATGAAGAAACATGCACTACACTTACGGGTCTACTGACCTCAGTAGTTGACGTGCCCGGAATCACTAACAACCTATCAATCAAGCAATCACGAACAAACAAACACTGATTTTTATACATTAGATTAATTCCTCACTTGAATGATGAAGACTTGTCTGATATCTTTCTATATTATTAATGAATCTTTCGTTAAAAGATTTTTATATTGCCATTAATTACAAAGATTAGTAATATTTATTGTTACCCGCATGTAATTGATGACTTTTTTAGAAATACTTAGAGACACTAAATTCCAAATTCTCTCTTGTTTTTCTAGAATGAAAACATGGAAACCAAACATTACGCAGATTTGATCCGGTCATACGATCCGTATTGTATTTATTTATTAGAAACGTTCCTTCGATTTCCATTGCTTCAGCCGGGAGCTGCCAGGCGATGCGGGTTCAACAATGCCTTGCGCACGCTCCTCGGCGGTCATGGAAAAGTAACCAATGCATTACGTTCATAAATCCATTTTTCATAATACCGTTCTATTTGAAAACAAACAGGACTTGATTCATTAAAAGACACAAACAAATAATAGAATATCAACAACCCGTTTGTATCTCTACAGAATTGATTTGATTTGCCAGTAGTCAAGTCACTGTACATTGTAATAATTTGAGAATATCGATTGCTGACCATTCGTTGTTATTTGCATATCCACTTGTGGTTTTGTTAACTGACTTTATATATTGATGTTTTATTGAATTGTATTTCGTATATTTACATTCACTCTAATACCTAAATTAAAAGAATGGATAAATTTGAGAAACTGGCTTTTTTGAGATTCACCAAGAAAATCAGTGTTGAAATTTTGACGTACAAGAAGACATTTTCAGATTCACGAAAGCAGTCACTAATTTTGTCCAGAGCCATCTCCAAATTTTCTAAGAAAGTGAAATAATGTTTTCCTTGCTTTGTTGAAGGTCTGTAGATTTTATGTAAAATAATTTTGGCGTAGTAAGACATACAACTGATATTTCAAAAATATCTTCAACTGGTCTTGCATTGAATTCAGTCAAAACACGCCAGAATCAATATCAATTAAATGTAAAAACACAACCCTTCATATACAGACTCTTTATTTGATTCCCTCGCTATGAAACAGGATCCTAGTACAAACTAGTTATATATATATATATATATATATATATATATATATATATATATATATATATAGTGTGTGTGTGTGTGTGTGTGTGTGTGTGTTTGAGTGCCCAAGACGTCTATTTAATTTAGTTCGCATTATAATGCTGCCTCGATGAATTAAATTTTATTTGAAAGAGAGAGACATTACGATTTATTATGCGAGTGTGTTGCATAATTCGAAATGGTTATTTTTCTAATGCATCAGGAGCCAAATAAACATGGATGTAGAAACTCCACTACGTCTCACTGGCAGACACTTAGAGCGAGCTTTGCTGCTAGAAAAGGGGCTGTACGGAAGACACTGCGTTCTACGCATGAACGTCTTCAATAAGGTGACAATACGACGGCCGACATTTTAGCAAAAGTGCCTAGGCCGCAGATTCTCCACACTAGTTAGATAGCGAGGCCAAACTCAGCCGTTGCCTGAAGGAGAATTTAAGCAGGCAGCTTCTCTGATCAGTAGTTTTCCATGGTTTCTGCTGTCTGTATCAGGAACACTGCCATAACAAAGGGGCACGCAATCTTTCCTTTACCTTCCTTACACGCATACACACACACACACACACACACACACACGCACGTGCTCACACTTATATGTATCACAGAACCACACATGGGAGCTTACAGCTCTTTCTGGCTTGGGCAGTAACTTGCTGGGGGGGGGGTGGAAATTTGGTGGATGTATGGAAATTTTCCTGAATCCAACGTGTAGGTCGGTGCTGCATCTTCCGATCAATCAGGGAGGAACACTCCCACATACAGGAATTAAAGCATTCGCTAGACGAATGGGACTAATGGAACATAGCTGTGAACATTCTTAGAAACATCAATTAATCAATCTATTTCTCCCAGCTGAACGCTCTATTGGAATTAGTTTCCGCGATGCAGGGGCCCCGAGATGCATAGACGATTGTGATGCAAGCGTTGATAATGTTGTGAATGACGGCTCCTGTGAGATTGGAGGCTGGGACTCATGGATGCGGATTTCATGGGTGCACGCGCAACCTGTGACAGGGTGAAATGCAGTAGAGACACTTGTGACAAATTAAGCCTATCAAAACGTGTAGCATGTTGTGTAAAAAAACTGATATATCACAATCATCCTGATGAGTATCGTTCACTTTACGATTGTATTTTGTCAAGCAAATATTTTGTCGCGTTTCCTTCAGCATACTCCTTTGCGAATAATAATAATATAATTGCGCATTGCTTCTAAGATTCACGTAATGTGTACTCACAAATATATTTTCTAAACTTCTTTTCTATATTATCTTTATTAGCACTTTCCACTGATCTCACCAATTGAATCATGTTATTTTAGTGTCTCTGAAAAATGTTTATTTTAAAATATTCTATTCATTTCGATGTTAAACTTATTTAATTTGTTGCTCTTTAACAGAGTGCGTTCAAAATTTAAAAAAATATTTTGTGTTATATTTTGAGCAGAAGTTTTGCTGCTGCTGGCCACTTGTATGAAGTTAATATTGTTAACTATTTGTGTACCATCTTTGGATAAATCAAATGAAGCGGTACTTTAAACATCGAGCCAAAGTTCCTAATTCTTTATCAATAGAACAAAATTACTCTCAATTACAGGTACCAATTAAGAAAGATAGAATTTATAATTCATTTATTTATTTATGTAGTTAGTTTCTCATTTACTTTCTTATTTACTTATTTTTTTAAATTGGTGCCCTGATAATTACTAAAAATATTTTACGGAACTTAATGTTAGACTCATGTCGACTGATGGTGTCATAAATACATCAATCCAAAGAAAATTTTAATTCCCCTACACCGATCATCTTAAGCGAATTAGGTATAATTACATGTCTAACTTTTTAATTCTAATGACTGGAGGGCCACAAAAACAGGCCTAAAATATTTGTTCATATTATTCATAATGTCTAATAAAATTTGGAGCAATAGACATGAATGTCTACTGCATTTTGATTGAACGGAAATGATGTGATAGTGTCCACGTTATCATTATGTCTAACATGCAGAGGTGGGATTTCGGATCATTTATTGGGGGGCAAAGAGTCCCCCCGAATACGATAATAAAAAGTTGTCCAAACCAAATGACATAAGAGTAATTACATTATAACTCCAACATTAAAATAAGATTTTCCAAAGATTTCTTGGCCCCTGTTCCACCACTCACATCCTCCACAGCGCGAAATGTGTTTCTATTTTAATCTTAACACTATTTTATCTGATTGCAAAAATATGAAAAATAAGAAAATTATTTACTATATCAGAAAAATATGTTTACTTTCTCGCTACCACTTACGCAGTAGAGAGAAAGTTATGTAATGCTGCGCGAAAAAACGGCGAAGTTTTAGCAGAAGAACTCTTATTCCCGGGCCCTGATAACGAAAAAGTGAATAAATCCAGTTGCTAAATTTAAAAAAAATCATCCAACCCGTCGTGTAGCCAGAATCCATGTTTGTGGGTCCTTCACACCGAAAAATCTGTTGACAGTAAAACGTCTGTCCGTCTGTCTGCCCTTCCGTCTGGTACACTATGTGAACTACAGTTGCACCTAAACCATGCGTAGGATTTTTCCCAAATTGAAGGAACCCCTGCCGATCTGGACTGAGTCGAAGCTCTGCGTGTTTGGAAAACATTCATTCATTTTTTGGGGGTACATTATACGAAGTCTCTATCACATTTTAAAAATTTTCTCAAAATGGCACCGATTTTAAAAAACGTAAGAATAGTCTGAAATACACTTATAAAGGTGGCATAGATCCAATGTTTACTGTTAACTTTCAATTTTCAATAATTTCAAAGTTTTTTTTTCGGTGACTCCCTACAACTACAAAATTGAAAATGGAGATTATTCCTTCAAATGAAATTTGTTAATAGTTCTTTCATTACTTAGTTTTTTTGTTGACTTAATGAGTTCTTTCATTAGGATCATCTACATTTTTGGAACTTTTAGTAGTTTTTGCACAACCTTGCGTGCAATTTAAAAAATAACTAAACAAGATTCTCTCAAAAACTGCTTCAAAAGTTTCTTAAAACTTTTAGTAAGGATAGTGATTTATGTACTCTATGAGATGCCATAAACGCCATATTCTTCTAGTCTTTTTTTTTTCGAAAACTGAAAAGTTTTCTTTGAAAACGTGCTCAAAGTTCCGCATTTTCAGAAACGCTCAAAATGCCATTTCCTCAAAACCAGTTTCAAAATTTGTCTTCAAACTCTTCGTGCGGATAGTGCTAAATGCACTGTTTAAGATTATATAAAAGTCATTTTGCTATATTCTTTTGTGTTTTTTTCAAATTCCACAAATTTAGTTTTTTAAATATTACTCACGTCTTTAATATGTACATTTCCATTGATTTGTGTATTATATTGCATTTGTGGGTTGGGAAGTTTTAAATGACTTCCAAAGAAGTTTTTCGAAAAATCAAAAGATTTATTCTAAAAGTGTTTAAAATTTCGCATTTATAGTAACGCTCAAACGCTATTTTCTTAAACCCTCTCCAAACTTTTCAACAAAAATTTCCTCATAGAACGAATTCTTCTCTTCTTTAATATTCTTAAAGTAATATTTCGATTCTATCATTAGGAAACCCAAAAAATGAATTTTTTAAAATGTACTTTCGGCGGTGATAAATTGCAGCTGGCATGGGGATGGGGAAAGATTGTAAAGCTGGCCCCGACCAAGGAAATTAGAAAACGAACAAGTAAAAGAAAGCTCTGCTATTCTGTATCACCATTAGTTTCGATTGCTTAGCTTAGATTAAAAAAAAACATTTTAACTATTTCCCCGTCTTTAAATCACATTGACTTTAAGTACCCTTTGAAAATGGCTTACAGAGTTCTGTGCATTTATTTTAGTGTTCATTATAAATTTGTAATGAAACTAGTTCTTTTGTCCTAAACAAATTACACTTTTTTGTTATAATAATGGATCCGACATTATGATTAAAACAACACATTCTCATTTATAATAAAATAAAACTGATATTATTAAAATAACATTGAATATAACAGAAAATATTCAGTTGAGATAGCAGTTTCGCTTTTTTCGCAATGTACACTTGGCATGAAACAAATATCACGAAGATCAGAGGAATGTTAGTCAGCCTGCGTATTTTTTGAATCCGTACGTTTCGCAGCGTTGACAAATTTCACCTTTTTTTAAGATCTGTTAAATAAAACACACATGGGCAACGGCCTAAAAGTCTCAGTTTGCCGACTATGCTTCCATAGATTACAAGGAATGTTGAAAAAACACACGATTTTTATCTCACCGCGGGCCCACGAAACGTTGTTTCGCGAGAAGCACATATTCTTCGGCATTTGATATATTTAAAAACTCTAGGAAATTTGGTATGTCAAGAGAATATTTAATGATGAGATAATTATGTTAATTCGAGTGTTATGACTGGTGATTTTAGACACGAAACTGATAAATTTCTAAGTAAATAACATTTAAAAGTAATATAATTGAACGATGTTTTATTAATACGGGATATTCACTGTAATGCCTAAAATTATCTCGCGCGTTTTATATTATGGGGCTTAATTTCACCAGTTTATTAATGCAGCTTACTAGCTCAGCTTAATGAAATTATTGTTCGCTTAATTATTATTATTATTATTATTATTATTATTATTATTTCATATTTCAAAATTTCACGCTCTTCCGGAGTTTTCAAGTATAACTCAAGGACAGAACGTCAACACATATGGTGAGACAGATGGTGAGAAGTTCTTGCTCCAGTGCACTCAGGTTCCGCTTCAATGATTTAGGGAGAGAACCTTGCGCACAATGTTGCTGGTTGCCAGCAACACGGCCTTCTGCATGGTTCTGAGGTGCCACTCATTTAGATGGAGTTTTTCTTTCACAATCCTCCAATCTTCAGCCACAAGCCCATTAGTTGAAATAACCACGGGTACAATATCTACCTCTATTAGTTTGTACAAGTTTTTCAGCTCAACTGAGAGTGGCTGATATTTTCTCCTCTTTTCTGCAATAGTTGTCAGCAGATTATGATCCAGTGGGACTGCGATATCAATTATTATTGCCCTACGAGTAGTTTTGTCGAATACGACAATATCAGGCTTATTTGCTTCCACTGTTCTGTCTGTAACAATGGGAGTATCCCACAAGATTTTTGTTCTCTCATTAGACAAAACTTGTTCAGGTAGATATTTGTAGTATGGCAGGCTTTCCTTTATCAGGTCCGATCTTTTAGCAAGAGCTTGGTGGATGATTTTGGCTACATTATTATGACGTAAATAATCTGTTTGTGCCAACTGAGAGCATCCACTGCAGATATGTTGGATAGATTCGGTGGCCTTCTTACACAGGCGACACTTGTCACTGATGTTCTCTTTCATAATATATCGCCTGTAGTTATTAGTGGCTACTACCTGATCTTGAATGGCCAGTACAAATCCTTCCGTCTCGCCAAAAAGCCCAGCTGTTCTCAGCCATTCAGTCGATCTCTTCACATCTATGGAGTTACTTTGAAGAGCAGTAGCAAACCTGCCATGGAGTTCCTTTGATCTCCACTGCTCAATTCGGTCCACAGGTTTCGGAACTCTTGGATTGTGATCTTCCTGGAGCAGCTTAAGAGGTGTATAGCCGTGATCTTGTGCACAAATGGCCGTCATGGATTTGTTGTTGGTGAAATAATTTCTGAGCTGTTTTTCTTGCTGGCGGCACATAACTTCAAGACTTAACAGTCCACGGCCCCCATGATGTCTTGAAAGATACAGCCTTTCGGTGGAACTTCGAGGATGATGCATCCGATATTTTGATAGAAGTGTTCTGACTTTTCTATCGAAAGCTTGCAAAGATGTCTCAGACCACTTGACAACTCCAAATGTATGTGATGCTGCTGAAAGAGCCCAGGTGTTAATTCCTGTAAATTTGTTTCTTGAATTAATACAGGACTTGCAGATTTTCGTCACACGAGAGAGAACCTTTCTTTCCACTTGTTTTCTTATTTTTTCATCTGCAGTTCCTAGGAGCTGCTGGAGGCCCAGATACTTATATTCATCGCCACTGAAGAGTTCTTGAATTCTCAAATCTTCCATCAAATGAGGTTCATTCTCTGTATTCTGGACGCTACCTCTCTTCACGTGAACAACTGCGCACTTCTCCAAACCAAGATCCATACAAACAGAGCTGCTGAAGCTTTCTACAAGTGTCAGCATGCTGCGAAGTTGTTCTGACCCTTTAGCATAGAGCTTGAGATCATCCATATATAATTGGTGGGAAATGATCTTCTTGGGGTTCTTCAAAGCATACCCATAGCCGGAAGCATTCAACATCCTACTCAAAGGGTTCAATGCTAGGCAAAACCAGAGCGGACTTAGGCTATCTCCCTGAAAAATGCCTCTACAAATTTTTAAAGTATCTGTCTGGTAACTGAATTTCCCTCGCATTACAAGCAGTGTTGTTCGCCAGCTGTTCATACACGTTGTAAGAAATGTAATGATAGAGGGATGAACCTTGTAGAGTTGAAGGGTTCGCTGCAACCAAGAATGCGGAATAGAATCGAATGCCTTTCGGAAATCAATCCAGCCCACTGACAAATTATGCGCTTTCTTTTTTACATGCTTGGATACAATATATATTATTAATAATTCTTTGCATCCTCGAGATCCTTTCCTACAACCAACCTGTTCTGGCAAAAGCAGCTCATTTTCTTTCAGATGCTCGTCGAGTTTGGTGGCAATAATGGAGGTGAGAACTTTATAAATTGTGGGTAAACATGTAATAGGTCTATAATTCTCGGGGCAAGACGCATTTCCTCCTTTCGGTAACATAAATGTCACACCCATGGTACAAAATTCTGGCAGCACAGATGCTCCTTGCAAAATATTTTGAAATTGACTCGCCAATATATCACGAGTGCACGTCAGATATTTCCACCAAAAATTATTATTATTATTATTATTATTATTATTATTATTATTATTATTATTATTATTATTATACAAGTTACACTTATCAAACTATAGAAAAAATAAAGCGTTTATGAGGGGGAGGGGAAGTTGGCCCACCTTCACCCCTCCCCCAATATACTCAGTTTTCACTTTTACTTATTGGTGAAGTCTGGAATATTATTCTGCAGTTCAAAGACCGTAGGTGTACGTTGATATCTCCATGATCTTTATAATTTTGGCAATTTCCTGCCAGTTGCTGTGCTTGCTTTCCTATAATTGGGTAGGACTTTTAATGGCTGTTATGCTGTTATTTGTCCTGCCAACACCTGAGTGAGAAGGACGTCGTTATGCCTGTGATCACTTATTTATATTTAAATATTTGTACATGGATGTATGAAGAGTGATGATCATTTTCCGAAGCTTGGAATTCGATCTGATGTACTACTTATTTGTCCGTACCTATTAGACCTCTCGTCCATTACTTATTACTTGATCTTATGAGCGATCTGTACCTGCTTTTGTCATCCAATGTTTAGCCAACGATCCGCACCTGATCACGGTCTGGCATGGTCTGATCTGTTCGTCGAGGCGTTTGTTTCTCGAGACTTTTCGCTCCCGTGCGAAATCACGCACCCAATACTCGTAGGATTTTTGGAGCAACCATATTACTACAATTTCAGAACGCGGGATTCTTGATGCATCCTCATTCGCAAAGATTCCCGTATTTCTGTTTCTAGAAATTTCGATGCATTGCTAATTCCGATTGGGAAGCAGGGGTTCCGTTGGTCTGGGCCTAGAAAGTTTCTCTCACCTGAAGTGGGTAGCCCGCGCGAGCTAACTGAATGTTTACGGGTAATAAGCGTTTGTCTAATTGGTGCGACAAGCGCGCGTCTTCGATGGACGACTCCACGCGAACGAGGGAGTGAAAGAGGTCGTTTTGCGTCGTGCCAGTTCCACTGTTAATTTGATGTGATGTGGTGTAAATCTGTCTCCGTTGGCAGTTCATTTGTCTCGGCGGGGTGATTAGCGGGTGGAGTGGAAGGGGGCGGCTTTTCGGTGGCAGCTGGTCGCTGGGCGCCTTCCTTGGGACCTCCCAGTGGAAAGAGACAGGGTTTTATGGCCCTTATAAACATTTCGGCACAGGTGTGGCGTGAAATAACGTACAAAGTGTGTTGAGGCGTGTGTCGACAGCTTGGGGAAGACCGCGCCACGAGAACAAGTGCGCTTCGTCTCAATATGGCCTCAACTTTCCATAGGAGTTTATTAAAATTATTATGTATTATTAAATGCTTCACTGGACAAATATCTCTAAAAACAAATGTGTCATTCTTATTGTGAATTGAAAATCTATAAACCCGTTATTATTTGTATTAGAGGTAGCTAATGATCAAGTGTTTGAAGAGCCGCCTAAAATTATGATCGGGAATTTCAAATGCGTTTATTCCTTTTGCAACTGCATGAAAATTACACGCAGTATCGCGTGCTCATGAGTTCTTTTTTATTTATCGTCAAGAAAACCGAAACTCTACATGACGTAAGCAGGGTAAAAAGTCAGCGTATATTTTTATGCACCCGAGAATCACTATACTCTCTTACATGAAAACGTATCCACACAAAGTATAGTTACATGAATATGAATCAATAGAATGATTTAAAAATTGCTGTTTTAATAAAAAAGTTTAATTATTGTGATTCAGATAAACGTTATACCAATTTACGTTAAAGTAGACAGTACAGTAACTCACATCGTTTCTCTAAAAAGCAGGGCTTTTTTTATAATCTTTTGGAATATTCTCGAACGATAAGGCTAAAATAGTGACAGTAAATTCGTTTCGTTACAAGTAATCAAATAAATTATTTATCATCCTAGTACGTGCCTTAAAACCCCCAAACCTGTTTTAAAGACTTAAATCTACAAAAAGGCGTTATTGTGGAAATTCTTTAAGAATGTTCGGCAAGGATCCAAAAGCGAATGGCCAGATCGCTGCCATTAGACCGAAACGTGATGAATGGCGGAATATTCGCCCTGAATGGCGGCTGGACGGATCCGCGTACACACGCACGCCACCAAATTACCAAATTCCCGTGCGGAGGGTTCATCTTGCAAGTGGGGATGCGATTCGATATCAATGTTTTCAAAACCTTAATGTTTGTATGAAAATATCCATGTTTTAAATATTGATTAACTCTAAATGTACCGCTTGTCGCCATCAAGTGGGACCAAAATAAGCAAAATTTACTTCACCAATAACGTCTTAACAAATGGTCCGATGTTTATATATCGAAACCAAATGGTTTCGATATATAAACAGCATTTGACCCCTTTTTAAATATAATTTACGCTACGAAGCTCTTTTTGCCAAAGAATAGCAGAAATTGTTTTTTTGCTCAGACTTCCGGAAACAATTTCAAAAAGTGGGCTTATACCGCGATGGAGACAAGCTTCCAGAATCTAACGCATGCAAATCGGATGACTAGGAGCGTCGTAAACTGAAATTTGGGAAAACACCTCCCCCTCCCGCTTCAACGCCGTTGCGTCTCCCGCCCGTTGGAGCCCCTCACTCGACGCCGCGGCACCGACAGCCCCAGTGGCCTGCCGCGCGGGAGGAGGCCGAACTTTCAGACAGGTATATGCCTTCGTCACTTTGCATCTCAATATATTTTTTCCTCACATATCAAACTAGTGACGATGTAACAAAGGGAAATGGTCTCGTATCATCTGTCATTCGACTTTTTACGAGTACTGAACATCTGTGATGCTCCATAAGGCCGTGCCTATGCTTCAGCTGTTACCTACGAAACGCGGTGTTGTGTTGGTGGTATGTGCGGGTGTTATGTTACGATGACACGTATTTGTCTCGTGTGTTGTTTCTTGTGTGATTACTGTAAGTTTTAGTGACAATATGCCTCGAAGCACTGTTAGGTGGTCAAAAAAGCGTAAGTTTCATGGAAAACTTCCGACAAGGGCGTCGAAAACTTCAGAAACCGATTGTATACTTCCTGAGGAAGATTATAACGTAGATTGTAGTGTAACTGAAGATGCAAATGTTAGTACGAGCTCATTAAACATTGGTGAGAATGTACTTGTCAGTGACGATGACTGTCTGAAGAGCACTACGCTTATCTCTATTGAAATTTTGAACAAAATATTAAGGAATTGTGTGTGTGCTTTGTGTAAAGTAGGAAATTTATGTGTAAAACAAAATATAAACAGTAGATATGGCTGGTCATCGAAACTTGTCGTGACATGCATGTCACCCAATTGTAGTCATAAAAAAATTATTTTACTTTTGAAAAGACAGAAAATACATTTTATTATGTGAATGTTAGATTATTTTATGCTTTAAGGTGCATAGGGAAGGGTCATGCTGCTGGTGAATTATGTAGTGTATTGTGTAACATGCCACCTCCTGTGAAGAACCTCCAGCGGTACAACAAAATTTTGCATAATGCTACAAGGGAGGTAGCCGAAGAGAGTATGAATAATGCTGCAAAATCATGCAAAGAAATAAATGAAGCAGAAAGTGATATTACTATCACCAGTGATGGAACCTGGATGCGTCGAGGTCACACATCGCCTTTTGGATCTGCCTCTATAATAAGTATCGACAATGGCAAAGTATTAGACACAGAAGTGTGTAGTAAGTATTGACCCAGCTGTCCTCTTCACAAGAAAGAAAATGGCAATGTTAATGAAACATGGCAGCAAAGCCATGAAGAATCTGGCTCCTCCAATTATCAAGGTAAAAATGGAGGCATGGAAGTTGCAGCCACAGTAAAAATGTTTCAAAGCTCTGTTGAGAAACATGTCTTGCGATATGTTAAATACATAGGTGATGGTGATAGTAGAGCCTTCAAAGCTGTGAAGGAAATGAATCGATATGGTGAAAAATTGGAATGTGTGGATCGCATCCAAAGAAGAATGGGTAATCGGTTAAGGAAATTAAGAACACATGAAGAAGAAACTATTATGTGATAAGAAAGGGTTGAGTGGTAAAGGAAGGTTAACCGACAAACAAATTGATTCCCTGAAGTTTTATTATGGAAAGGCTATAAGAGACAACGCACACAGTCTTGAAAAAATGGAGCAAGCAGTTTGGGCTACTTTTTTCATAAGGCGTCCACAGATGACATACCTCAACATATGTTGTGTCCCAAGAACTTGCTTAATCCTCAACTGTTAAGAAAATGCCTACATGGCAAAACTCAAAATGTTAATGAAGCTCTTCATTCAATGATTTCGGAAAGATGTCCAAAGACCACATTTTGCAGCAAAGATACTATGAAGACTGCAGTTCATGATGCTATAGCATGTTTTAGTAATGGAAATTTAAGCAGAAAGAAAGTGCTAGAAAATTAGGAATCGATTGTGGTGAATGATGTGAGTTCGTTCGTGTAATAGATGAACAAAAAATCCTGAAGGCTGAGGTGAAGTTAAAAACACCTCCCAGGACACAAGACAATGGAAGAGAAAGGCTAAAAGAGCACTTGAAGACATAAAAAGAGCAAGAGGAAGATTATGAACCAGGAGCACATTAAACGGTCCCATAATACAGGTTAGAGAGTAGTTTCTACTATTAGATGCCGGGTTATGCATTTTTGCAATTTACCATATATTTTATTTTTTACTATGCGATGTACCATTTCTCAGAAACTATCCTAGGGGTTGATGTGATTTTTTTCTGTGCTTATTTAAAAATATTTACAACTATATTAAGTAGATTTCCCGTTTTTTAAATCTTTAAAAAAAATGAAATGATCAATTTTTAGCAAAAAAACAAGTGTCGGATTTAAAAAATTATAAGTCGTTTGTAAAAGCCAAACAAAAAATGTAATTGATTAAGATTGACTCTATATATTGTCAGTCATTATGTAAAACATGAAAATTGTATTTGTGAAACATTCTGAGAAATGGTACATTGAATATCAGCCGGTAAAAAATTGTTGTGTTAAAAGAATATATTCGTATATTCAATAACCCCCCCTTCACCTGGTGAATCTGTTTTTTCAAGTAAAATAGCAGAAGCTAATTTTATAAATGTGTTCGTACTTTTAGGACAAATTTGAAAAAGTGTTACATTAGCGCATTGGCCTGATGCATCCTGAATCCAACACCGTAACAAAGATCGAAATCATATATTATGAATTATGACATGCCCCAGCTTACTTGTTAATTTATATTGATACAAAATAATTATCTATTATATTTGTGTAAACTTGAAAACGGGAATATGTAATTTTGGCACGTCATTTTTATGGAATGTACGCAAATGAATAATGTGCAGTGATGCAATTGGATTGCTCCTAGATGTTTTCTTTTGTATTGGGATCGTGTTTTCTCCTCCATTTTGTGTTTCAGAAAAAACGGATTTTTAATAAAAAGGTATCTGTAGAAATTGCAGAATGCCAAACCAGTTCGACGCGATTCTTTATGTATTGAACACAATGGTATAAATTGAAAAATTCAAACGAGTTTTAAAACCAAGAGTATCTTCGTCTTTGAATATGACCATACGATCCACTTTACGCTAACAGCGACGAATTGTAATCTACACAACTTCCCAGAGAAGAAAGAAAGTAAATGAACTGCTTCTAAACTTTTTAAGGATAAATGTTGAGAGGATGCTTGAGCAGTATTCAGGTACGAAATGTTTTTAGGGAGTTCTATAGTGAGTTGTAGTAGTTCTATAGTTTTTTAGTGATACATACTCAGTTTTCTTTTCACATTTATCGCATATATTCTTGGGTTTCCTAATAGTAGAACAGAAATATTACTTTAAGAATATTAAAGAAGAGTAAAATCTCCTAAATGACAATTCACATTAAAAAATTGGGTGCGTTTTTAAGAAAATATTGTTTAAGCGATACTAAAAATGTGAAATTGAAGTTCTTTTTCGCAGAAAGTTTTGTGAGTTTCCGGAGTGAGTTTATTGCATTACTCAGTTAAAGTGTTTTAAATGGCTGCAAATAGTGTTTAAAAATCGCTGAAAATGTGCTTATTCATGGCGTGAGAAATCTTTCAAAAAATTACATTTGTGTAATTTTTGAAAAAACAAAATTATACACCAAAATGAATTTATGTTATAATAAACCGTGCAATTAGCACTAGGCGTTGGAAAAGTTAGAAGAAAAAACCTGGAGCCGTTTTTGAGAAAATGGCGTTTGTGCTGACTCTTGCGGTTCCTTCGCACAGTTTCAAGTTGGCTGCGCGGTGCTTCACTGAAGATCAAAGGAGCCGCCCTCTGCTTTCCTTTCTGTGTAGTGTCTATTCTGTGACAAGGCGTCGGCCTCCGCTGATTGGCGGCGCTCGTGAGTTGGGGTGCTTCTGCTGGTGGAGCACGAACGGTTGCCGTAAAGGTTTCATCCACTCGGAACCCGCATAGCGTAGGTCGAGCGATCGCGACACCTGCCTGTCGCGACCTCCGCCCATTGACAAAGCCATCTGTCGGTTCAGTCGCTGTCGACGTGCGCTTTGGGCGCGAGTATGAGCGACCGTCGCCGCACCAGCCTGCACACCTGCATGCCCATTTGCTTACTCGCTCACTTGCCACTTGCACACACCGCCACACCTGTCTATTACCCTTTAGGAAGGTACATGGGCAGTGTTAATGGAATAAATGATTTTTAGTGAATTTTGGCCCAACTTATTAAATCCATTTTTACACATTAAATTTATTTTACATCTTTATATTTTTATATTTTACTTCTTCATAGTCAATGTTTTTCCGTATTCTACTAAGAACCTCTCGAATTTAGCCGCTGTCTGGAAGAGAATTCTTGCGACCATCTGCTCTGATCAGTAGTTTTCCGTGGTTTATCCGATCAACGCTAGGCGACTGCTGTAGCAGGTCTCTAGCACACCGGCCACGAACCTCGCGCCATCTATCTTTCCTCTTCCTTGCCCTCTTTCTTACAAATCATCTTACTTACACGCACATGCACTTGCGTTCACTACACGACCACACCTTCCAGGAGCTTAGATCTTGCTCCGACTGGGGAGGTGCCACGATGGTGCGAGATAAATGATCAGGGAAAATCTCTGCAGCCAGCGTAGGTCCGCGCCGGATCTCGCCAGTCAGCGGGAGACGATTACAACCACCTCCCGCGATGAAACAGGTACGTCACTTACGAGACAAATGATCATAGACCTTGACGCGCCCGGAGTCACTAACTAATCGATTAAAGAATACGACCACTGCCCAATTGAATTTCCGAACGTAAATGTGAGGGGTTACTAAACCATATTTTAAAAAAACATAGTTAAAAAACACTATTTTTGGCGATATAGTATTAACATCCATGTTTTAATTTTATAAATCAATGTTTTGAATCATCAATATTTTAAGGTCGATGTCGCATAACTGGTTATAAGAATCCATCACAAGCTACCAATCAATAACATCAGCTGCCACCTTATTTTCTTGGGAATGCGATCTTGTAGATGGCGAATCCTGCTTGTCGGTGCCCAGTAGAGAACGAGTGTGGCGGGGGAAGAAAAGGTTCAGGCGGACGGCCTCACTGGTGCGCGCAGCGCCACTAGAAGGGGCAGTGCCTCTGGCTGGAAGGACCTAGAGTCGCAACGGTGGCGGACTATCTACACTAGCTCGAAGCACACAAGCGACGTCTGGAGGAGATTCGAGCGGACGACTGCTCTGATCGGAAGTTTCTCCGATCAACACCAGGCGAATGACGAGGCAGCATCCTAATAGACGGGTTACGAACTGCGCGCGATCTTTCCTTCTTGAACCTTGCCTCCTCCTCCCCTTACACAAACACGGACACAAACACACACGTACATGGATTACACTAGAACGCAGCCAGGAGCTTAGAACGTGTCCCAGCTGATGCGATACCCCACTGGAAAGGGATACCTTCTGGCGTGAAATTCACGCACAGCGACGTGTATACTGGCACCGGATCTCACCATCCAACGAGGAAAAACACTGCAAACTCCCGCCACCACCACCACCGGCACATTCATTTCAATTTCGGGATGAATGACATTGCTCCTCCTGAAAGCAATCACTCATTGAACCGAACAGGGAAAAGAGCATGTGTTAGCGCCTTCGAAATACGAATAAACACGAAACCCTGAAACATGGACTGTTCAATCTACCTGATAACTCGAGCGTTATGGGCTCCTTTAGTTTAGTAGTGATATTCCGTTGTTTATTGTATGGACGTGTTGAGCGCAATATCCCAACTCGCTCTGCGAGCAACTTCGGGTCGGTGTATTGATTGCTGCCATTTTCGTTCCGCCGGGGGCGCGGTGTACCCTTTGAGACGGAGCTGAGCCTCCGCCCCCGCCGCCCCCTCGCTGTAAACCGCTCGCGCAGCGGCCCGTGAGACGGCATTGTCTCGCGGAGCACTTGTGCGCTGTACATTCAAATAATAATGACGCGGGAGAGCCGCATTATGATTCGCTGGTGGCATTTCCTGCGCGCGTCTTCGCCTCCGCCACCTTCTCCCCCTACCCTCCCCCGCCCCCTCGCTTCGTATCCTCCCCGCATTCCCCCTCCCAACGCTTGCAGAGCCTCCCTGAGCAAATGCGCTTCCGGCCGCTCGCGCCTAGGCTCTTTCGCCTCGCCTCTTGCGCCTCGCCACTTGTGCCTCGCCACTGGCGCCTCGCCACTTACGCCTCGCCACTTGCGCCTCGCCACTTGTGCCTCGCCACTTGCGCCTCGCCACTTGCGCCTCGCCACTTGCGCCTTGCCACTTGCGCCTCGCCACTTGCGCCTCGCCACTTGTGCCTCGCCACTTGCGCCTCGCCACTTGCGCCTCGCCACTTGCGCCTCGCCACTTGCGCCTCGCCACTTGCGCCTCGCCACTTGCGCCTCGCCACTTGCGCCTCGCCACTTGCGCCTCGCCACTTGCGCCTCGCCACTTGCGCCTCGCCACTTGCGCCTCGCCACTTGCGTCTTGCCACTTGCGGCTTCCTCCGCGACGCAACACGCGAGAACGAAATCTTCGAAACGGCCGCCACTTGCGCAGCATTGCTGAAAATTGACGTGAAACCACGTGTTCAACATCTCACAGATTTATTTTCCTTACCTAACGTTCAAAAGAAGTGCGTATGGAGAATGTAGGGAGAAGTAGAAAGTTAATCTTTAGCATTTTCCATTATTTGCATCGTTTTGTGTTACAGGGGAGTATGCATTATTTCCATCAGTGCATTCATTCTTCAGCAAAGAAAATTATCCAAATGTAGATTTGATAGCTTCACAGTCGCATAACTGTGGGGGAGGGGGAGAGAGAGTACAACGACAGTTCACAGCGAATTTTTTTCTTTATTTGCTATGTAACGAGAGACAGGTTCATCAGCAGGACTTCTATAATTTCTGAACTTTACTTCACTTTACTTGGAGTTTCTTATTATAACGCTTATTGAATGTTCACAAAAAAACACAAAAGTACAATTTTTATGATTTTTTTGTTCAATGAAATCCGTTTTAAAAACTCAGTTTTTAAAACAAGGTCATGTAATTTTTTTTTAAATAGTAGTATTGCCTAGTTTCCAAATTCTCGAAATAATGTTTTACAAGTGGATGTACAAATGAGAAATTAGATGTGTCAATATGGACAGAAATTGTGGTATTATAATATTACAAAACCGTTATTGAGAAATAGGACGTGCTGTTGGGCCACCTCTAGTTCTACTTTTTTATCAAAGGGATTCGAGCTACCAATTACCTATTATTTTATTTTCAAGGTTTCATGTTTGAAAGAAGGGTCAAGAACTATTTGTAATTTTTGCTTAATCATTACCAACAAATAGTAAAATATATTACACAAGTTTACGAGCTGTTTCCCGTAATGTGCATTGTGTTTGAATAAATGGAATATAAAGTTTTTCATAGAACAAAAAAATCAATTTTGCATGCTCAAAGATCACCTGGGTAGAATCCCACACCAGAAAATACAACATAATTTGCACATGTATGGAATTTTATAATCGAACAATGAAATTTAAATGAATATTTTCATTCAATTTATCGTTCTATAATTCACATTCACCTTTAAAAAAATATTCGTGAAAAAAAGATATTTGTTTGCAAAGAAAAATTGACACAAATAAAAGAGTGGAATTTTGTAAATTGGGTGCTTTTTATTTCTTTTTAATATTTCTTCGTGAACAAATATAGTAAGCCCTCATAGTTGGCACAGAGGCTGCCAAATTAATTCAAATTTGGTGCCGTACTTGGAATACAATCACTCTTTGGGCCGAATTAACAGCGAACGGTATACATTTCAAACGTCCGGCGTTCGACTTCATAGATTCATTTCATGTGTTTCATCTGTATTGAACTATTTTCCAAGATGTCCGTGAGTGCGCACCACAAACCAGACGCTAAGAACGACTAGAATAGAAACCATTGACTATTTCGTAAGTTCGCGTAATCCCCCTTCCACATAAGACGCGTTTGGAATCACATTGTTTCAAAATAAGGGATGCCGAGCAGTTTCGTGGCGACTTGCCTCGCTCGTATGAAAAGCTGGTACTGTACGCGTATGTATCGAGTGCCGTGACAGTCAACTCTGTTGCGAAAGGTTGGTGTTGCGACTGATCTGCAGAATGGGTGGCGCGTAAACTTAGCTCACACGCACATATTGCCGAGAGCAAGCCAGAAGTAAAACGATTTTGTTTTCGCCCGGGCAGGTAATACTGACAATTATTCAATACTTAATTATTCTTACGCCGAGAAATGCTAATAGTCTGGACTTCCCTCATTTCAGAGTCTGGCCTTATGACATCAGTGCAGGGAAAGGCGATAAGGAGTAACCGTAATTATCGGAGTCCGTGTTATAAAAATTCGCGTTATCCGAGTATTATATTTTTATTTATTTTACGTCAAACCACTTAAAAACGGTATATGAATGTCCGTATTACTGTAATCCCTTGCAGGCACCGACGTTTTGATCGCGTTAAGCGAGGGTTTACTGTATTTTCGTTTCTTTTGTAAACAATAAAAAACTTACATTTTAGTGCTTATTACGGCTCAACCATTCGTAATATCCAAGGAGTTTATTTGACGAAATATATTTAAAATTTTCTTAAGGTATATTTTGTGATGGACCAGATTTTGATTCACTACAACAAAAATTAGGTTAAAAGGGGGGGGGGACAGGTGGTTTTTCTCGTGAATGGGCTCATGGGATTGCACAAAATGAAAAAAAAACATTTTATAGAACATTAACACTTGATTACAAATGATTTCTGCGAAACAATATTAACAAAAATGAGATATTTGGTGATTGATAATATTTGAAGTATAATAAACCTTGGTAAGCTCATTATTAACTTTGAAGAATGTCATTACACATTATTTATTTACTTCCGTCTATTTTATGCGTTATGGGAGCTACCATTTTATGTACTGAGTCGTAACCATGCTTATAAATGTAACTTTTACTCGTTATTTTTACAAGATTATATATACCCTATCAAAATACACCTTCTGCCTCTTCACATGAATTTGCTTTATCTATTACTACAAAAAAATACGACATTCTAATCCTCATACGACATTACTCTTCTCCCTCTCCACGCCCAATTGCGTAATAATAATTCCCGTTTGGGAACAGTCTTACAATTTTGTTGCGAATCAGATTTCTCCGCGTTCACCGGCTCCGGGCTGGCTCGCGTGATGGAACGCGTCTACATCACATCTCTCCGTCTCGTGGCCTTGATTTCAGCACCTGCGGCCCCTCTGCTCATCTGCTAGATTCCCACCGTGTCTCGATTTGCATGGCGATGCCCCTCGTCGCCGATCTATGAACGGATATTTCACATGGAATGGTTTCTGTCCGTTTTACAATGTTTACCTTCCGTGCATGAAATGTTTCTATTCAGGCTACTGCACTATACTCCATTGCCGGGTTACGCACGTGGTTTATCTGTTCACATATTACAGGACGTTTTTCTCACACGGCATCAATACTGAGGGCATTGCATCTGCACACTGTGTCACTCTGTATAATTTTTTAACTCCTCCGAATTTGTTTATCAGACGCGGTGTTTCTTTCACTCGCGGATACGCTTAGCACTCGTGTGCACATGCTCTCGCTTTTCTTCGACCCACAGCTACAGTTTGTGCAATCAAAATTTGTTTTTCACTTCACTCAGTCACACTTATTAGTTAGCATTGCCTTTCACCGTTTTTGTCCCGATTTAAAGATCTATGCGGTTGGATTCTTCTTCGCCCCGGTCTCTTACTGCCAGTGCCATACTTGCGCGCTCCTGTTCTCATTCTCGCGTTTCACTATCTACCTGTTCTCGTTCTCACGTTTGTGCCTGCTCTTCTGACCTGTTCTGAACGAGTCGCCGGGCTATTGGCATGGCGACCGCGCAATTCAAACTACCAACATGTGCTCAAAAACGCAATGCGTTTCATTATATATATATATATATATATATATATATATATATATATATATATATATATACACACATACATATATATAATGAATATATATTTCTATTTAATCATTTGTATATTTCGAGATATCGAGGTAACTTTGTTTTTTCAAATGAAACTATTCATATATTTTGTCTCTGCACGACTTTGGTTGGTAGACTTTTACATTTAAAATATAATTAAACTCGAGACGCAAAAAAATTACTAAAAACATGCTCATATAACATATGACAATATGTATATCATCGAATTCGGCTTTGATTTATCACAAGGGTGTAATAAACAAAGAAGAGAATTTCTTTGACATGGGAACTATTGCAGTTACCACGATATACATTTCTCCGTGTAAATGATACGATTGTTTGTAATGCCTTTACGTAACTCAACGAGACAGACTGTGCGACACACTTTACTCTCGGGGGAAGTAAAGGTTTTGCGCGATGCGTTCCAACCGGGCAAACACGAACGCCTGTGGTAGCATCCGAGCGAAGTGAAACTGTCATGTATACGAAACCTGTAGTCTTCTGATTTTCATCTGGATCCGTGTTGGTGATTACTCGTCTCCCAAAGGGGTGTCCCCGTAACCATGGCCAGAGTGCTGTTCTTTTAAAGGGTATGGAGCAACGCGCCCTCGCTCAAACAAAAGGGAAGAGGCTTCAACGCACAGTCACACAATCGCTATTCCGATAAAACGGAGTAAAATCGGAGGCGTAAACTTGGCCGTCTGTGAGTCTGTTCGAGATAGGGTTTAACATACGACATGCAAACACGGGCGAGTAAAACTCTCCAGTATCCTGATCTGGTGAGGATCCTTGTCACTGTTTAATGCGCTGATACAGTAGAATTTTTAAAACATATGCATGATTGAGTCAAGAGCTATGAAATCACAGAAGAATATCGAATGATCGAGACCACTCCTTGCCGATGAATCAATATTTTACTTTATACTACTTTTTTGTCATAAATTCGTATTTTTATACATACTAGTGAAAACCCGTCAAAATTTGACGGTGAGATCTGAGATAAATGTAAAATACTGTGCCGAGACTAACGACAGACACATTGTTTGGACCTTCAGGGTAAAACGAAGATTTTCTGTGATGTGGAGTTTCCAAAATTTTGAACACGTATGGCTCATGACCAGGTGGCAATGCAATATCGGAACCAAATGACATAAAAGAAAGAGCAATATTAGACTGACGGATATTATTTCTAAAGTTTTTTCATGTGTCATCATCTATAAACAACTTTGGTTTCTTCTGGCATATTGCTCGATGGTAAACTTATTTTCCCATTTAACAACACAGAGTAAACTCGTTTGCAGAATTTCTCTCAAATGGGAAGTACGAAGCAGAACATAACTGACATTTCATAGACAGCGACCCAACAGAAAACGAAATGACCTCGCTAACACGACACCTCCGCTGACTTTCTCTTTCCCTGCGTCCAGTTAATGTGCGTTTGCGTCTTTTGGGGCGCGTGGGCAACGATTCGGATTCGACATAACCCCTTCACTACTTCAGTACAACCGAGCAAAACCCACTGTCCGAATGTTCTCTACAAAATACACCACAAAAGCAAATACATGCAAACTGTCAACGCCACAATGCAATTATTACACTGAAACAAAACCTTGACGAATTGTAAACCTATAAAATCTGGATTCTTGAATAATTTTAAAATAAAAAAAATATTCTAAAATATTTATTTTATTACCTTTATTTTCTGAATAGAGAGTTTGGACACTATTATTAGGGTTCAAAAGTGGTTTTCTTTGATTAGGTGGTTTTCAAATGCAGTATTGTCTAATTTTAGTCTTGAGGATCTCAATGGATCCCAATAGGATGGCAATACCCTAAAAAACGGGCCACACGCAGGCTGCACGCGGTCTTCCCTTCCTATTCCTTGTCTTATCCTCATCTCTTACTTACACCTACTTACACTCACATATTGTACACTTCCACACGCTGTCAGACCAGTCGGGAGCTTTGAGTTTGTCCCGGTTCGAGAATTGCCCCGTTGTTAGGAGATACCTGGTTGGGAAAATCTTCGCAAGCAGACGTATGGCGGCGCCGGATATCGTTAGCGAAGGAAGGTTGGCGCGATGAAATATGCACTACACTTACGGGACTAATGGCCTTAGCCCTTGACGCGCACAAAGTGACTAATGAATGAATCAATCGAGGATTTCAAATGTTCATTAACTCTATATTAAAATTTTCTACCTGTTTGCCCTACACATGCGGAATTGGAATTGTTACATTGTAATAAGTAAATACCACTCATGTTGACCTGGATGTCCGAGGTGCCTAGGAACGTGCACCGACTCAGCTTCGGTTCAAAAGGTCACGGGTTCGAGTCCCGCCCTGGGCATAGTTGTTTCTCCCTTGTCTCTCGTGTATAATGTGGCGGAGGGTCTCGTGCTCTACTAATCCCAGATCAGAGGAGCCCGCAAGTGTGTCGGTGTCTAGTGTATGGTCAAATATACACCCCAATGTGACGTAAAGGGTAACCGGCTGTCGACTGGAAAAAGCCCTGGACAAAAAATAACACTCCTATACAGTTAGGGGCGTAGGAGATTCATTGACAGGAATACGTTTTCGGAGATTATTAGTTTTATATGCTACATTGATATTTGTTTACTAGAGACTTTTATATATAAGTCGGGATAGAATATGAATATCACTTTCAAATAGAAAATTTTGAGGTAAACCTTAATTGGTTAATGAGAGCGTAGGCTTGCGCGGTCGGCGTCAGTAAATACTTTGCTGTCCGGGAGACGCCGCGTCCTAGGAACAGGCGCTTAAGTTTCTCCTGACATTCTGCGACTTTCCTCAGGGAGACTTTGCAGCGCCTCTGACCGGGAGGTCCTAGGTTGGACCCTGACCGCGGCAGGACTTTCGACACTAGCGTTTCAGCTAGGTCGAATTCAGTCGCTCTCTGGAGGCCGGCTGCTCTGGTTGGTAGTTTTCCGTGGTTTCTCCGATCAACACCAGGCGAATGTCGGAGTAGTACCCTAGAAAACGGACCACGGACCGCGCGCGATCTGTCCTTCCTCTTCCTTGTCCTGTCCTCTCCTCTTACACACACACACACACACACACACTTACACTAACATGCACTACACTACAACATATTCTGGGAGATCGGTCGGGAACTTAGAGTTTGTCCCGGCTGGGGCGGTGCTCTGCTGGTGGGAGAGTCCTTGTTAGGGGAAACCCCACTAGCCGACGGTAGGTCGGCGCCGGATCTCGCCATTCAGCTGGGGAAGATCACCGTCATCTCCCGAGAAAAAACATGCACTACACGAACGGGACAAATGACCAAAGCAGTTGACGCGCTCGGAAACACGAAAAAATCAATCAATCAATCTCAGGGAGACTTCCTTAAATGCCCATTTCGCCCTGAAGAAGGTCTTAGAATGGCGGCCGAAACATTGGCACCTGTGCCTAGAATACGTCTCCCGGACGGCCAATTATTTACTTATTAGTTACTATTTGAGGCACATTTTGATGACTTAAAAATCACCAAAAAAAATCAATAAAATGATCTTAAAATGTTTTTCTGATGCCCTAAAAGCAAAGAAAATGTAAAAATGTGATCAAAACCAGTTCGAATGTATACTGTTTTGGCAAGCTGTTGGATACGTTAACGTAATTGAGGCTTCTTCTATTTGTTTAAGTGAACTCAGTACTCAAAAATTTGGTTTGGACTGTTCGTTACCAGACATTCTCTGTCTTTAGTTATCCCGTTATCGATTGAACCGACAATGGCGATGGACGTCACTGGAACCTTAGTTTCTATACAACGGCTGACATTACAACTTCTGAGCGAAGAAATCGAATAGGCTACTTACGACATCTGTGGAAAACACTGGTTCCATCTCGTATATATTGTTTGAAGTACCATTAAAATGATATTGAAATCGATAGAATCAGCAAAAAAAGTATTAAAAATGACGGGTAAAGGCAAAAAGTCGCCTATTAGTTGAAATCGACAAAGAATGCAAAAGTGACGTATGAAAATGGGTCATTTCGTTTTGCCATAATGTGAAAATAAATTTCTATACTAAACGGCATTTTTGTAAAGCGAACAGAAAAAATGACTTTTCATTAAAATCCGTACCTTAGTTGTCATTTTAATTTTATTTTGTTTAATACATTTCTTAAGAGGACGTGGTTCAGGTCGAAGGAAACCCGTTTTTTTTGTTTTCGTCAAATTTCGATAGGTTGTGGTGTTTTTAAGTGTCCTTAAAACGATTCAGCTGAAATTTTTTGTCGGGCATTTAAATAGCATTTTCCTACCACGTACGTTTCGGTACCACGCGCACTTTTCTGTCATTTATATATTCTGGACCTTATATCTTAGTTTGTGTTAACTGATACGCGTTAGGGATTTTTTCCGATTCCTGAGTGTGTTGGCTATACTTGGATAGCGCGGTCGTTGTTCGCTTGTTTCTGTTGTTGGTAAACACGATTGAAATATTTGTGAGTTTCATTTTTGTTTTGAGTGTGTGTAGCTTGTGAGTAGGTGTTGTATCCATACGTTTGCGGCGTTTGTTTACGTCTGTTTTGTAGTGTTTCTTGAGGATGACACCACCTAAAGGTGTTTTCAACAAACGAAACTTTAGAGGAAACAGATTTAAAAAGCCTCTGCAAGAGGTGTCGTTTGACAAGAGCTCTCGTGTTCTTTGTTCAGCAACATTTGCTTAATCTAAGAAGCTCTCGCCCTTGCAAGATAGATACAATAAAATTACTGCAACTGACAAAGGGTGCAGTAATATTGTTATAAATTTAACAATTTTAACTGACACAATATGTAAATTTGTGCAGTGTAAACAGTGTGGTGAATCAGAAAGTGTGAAGATTTGTGAAATTGCCAGTGGGAGAAAAGGCCTAGCAATTTCTTTGGATATAATGTTTACTAAGTGCTTAACTGTGATTTCATTTATGAGCTCTTCAAAACCACAAGCAAAGAGCCCTTATTAAATCAATACAGGATTAGTTTATACCGTACGTTCTATTGGCAGGGGCACTACTGCAGGGAAAACATTTTGTTCGTTGATGAACTTGCATCAACCACCAAATAAATTTCATAAACTGACTGCTGTTAGAGAATGCTGTGTCAGAGGTTAGGTAGGACAACATGAAATTGGCTACCTGAGAAGCAGCAGAAGGAAAGAATGAATGCACTGATACCGAAGTTGAACTAGATAGAAGTAGACAAAAAAGAGGACATTGTTCATTGAATGGAGAAGTGACTTCTACTAGTATAGAGACAAAAAACTGTTAATGTTGTGATAATGACAAAATATTGCCAGGGTTGTAAACTCAATAATGGAAAAGAAAACAACAGTGTGGCTAATTTTAGTAGAATAAGTAGTGGTATGCAATTGAAGGGGTGTAAAAATTATTTCATCGGTTCCTGGAAACAAGAGGTGTACAATACATCATGTATTTGGAAGATGGTGACAGTAAGACATACAACAGTGTGGTACCTCTAAGCCATATGAGGACCTAAATATTACAAAAATGGAATGTGACAAAGCTAAATAGTACAAAAACATTTATAACAAAGCCAAGAAAATGAACTGTTGATGTGAGAGGTCAAAAGTTAGAAAACAAAATTGTTGATTGGACGAGGTCGGTTAAAAAACTCTGCAATACAATATTACAAATTTACAATGGACAGGCCATTAGGAGAAACAAAGAAAATCTGGAGGCAATGAAGAGAGATGTATGGGCCATATTTTTTCATAAGTTCTCTACTGATGAAAAGCCATGCCATGGATTGTGTCAGACAGAGGAAAATTCCTGGTGTCAATGTAATTGACCTCAGGCAAATGGAGAATCATATTCACATTAACATTATCTTCCTGCTGCTATTAAAGTAATTAAATGTATTTTTAGAGACTTAGCCAACCCTCATCTCCTAAAAAATGTCTGCATGGAGAGTCGAAGAATCCACATGAATGTTTTAACAGCATAATATGGAACAGTTTTCCTTAAACTGTATTTCTAGACATGCATACAAAGAAAACAGGAGTTCATGATGCTGTTATAATATTCAATTGTGGAAATATTGAGAAGTGTTGGGTTATGAAAAAGCAAGGAATTAATCCTAGCAAAAATATGGTAACTGGATTGCAATAATGTGTTCAGCTAAGGATAGCCAATGCAGACAGATCTGCATTTAACGTTTCTAAAAAACCAAGACAGACATCCAGGAAAGTGGAGAGGAAGGTAGAAGACATGCTGGATGCCAAGGAAGGGTCATCATATGCTGCAGAGCAATTCTAATTTACAGTAAGTGATAAAAATTCATGAGATCAACTTTAAAGTCAATTTCCCAAAAACAACAATTTTCAGTGTATATGCCACATTATTTCACACGCTATCAGAGATAAGTGAATTTTGGAGTGCCTGCATGACATAAAAGGCCATCTCCACCACTAAAATTATTATTGGGCCCTAGTTGGAATGTTCACAAATAATATTATTTGGTTCTTCAAAACTATATGACAAATAAAATAGATTTAAGGACAGTAGAATCCACTAGAATCGTATAACATGGTGTAAAAATTTCAAGTTTCTGCATGTAATTTCTTTTTCGCAAATGAGTCAAAACCTTTCATAACTTTAACATGTTTTTAAATAGGCAGGCAGATAGTAAATAGGCAGGTAGGCGGGTAGTAGGTACGTGTTTTTAAATAGGCAGGCAGGTAGTATTACCAAGCATTCTCAATCTTAATTTATCCCGAAATTGCCTGAACTGACAATAACGCTGATATGCGTCACAGGAATCTTAGTTTGCAAACAATGGCATTCGTTACAACTTCTGAGCGATGAAATCGAATAGGCTACTCAGGACGTCTATGGAGAACATTTGCTGCATCTCGTAAATATTAATTGAAGTACCATTAAAATATTATTGAAACCGATGAAATAGGCGAAAATGTATTAAAATTACGGGAAATGTAAAAAAGACCTATTGGTATAATTAATTTTTACCTTTTCTCTTAATTTTTAATGCATTCTTTTGCTGATTTCATTGATTTAGACTACGAAATAATCGCAAAATGCAAGAAAATGTATAAAAATTGGTAATTTCCTTTAAAATTAATTTATATACTAATAGATATTTTTTTAAAACGAAAAGAAAAAATTAATTTCATCAACATCGCCCCTTAGTTATTATTTTAATAATATTTTGTTTATAAAATTTTTTAATGACAGAATGGTTATATCCATTATTTTGAGCTATTTGCTAAACAGTTTTAACTTCTCCAGTAAAACCTAACTCTGACTTAAGAACAATGAATACTCTATGATTCCAAGAATGAAAAATAGCAAATTTATGTTGAAAGATGTGGTTGAATTTAAAGGGGATGATCATATCTCTTTGGGCTTTCTGAAAATTTTAAAATTATTTTTCTTGTTTATTATAGCCATGGTTAAGTTTAGGGAACCTGTTCTAATTGCATTTGAAGGTTATATTAGGGTGAAAAGAATTTAAGAAATTAAAAAAATTGTTTCAATTGGCTGATCGAACCTGGGCGAAGGCAAATAATGCCAACGGCAAATATAAAATAGAAGTTAATATGTTTAAGTAACATGTTGAAATTTTAAATGAATGGACGATAATGATTTCAGCAAATAATGGAGACATGTTTGAACCCGTATCAAGTCCTTCCTAAAGTTTGTCATTGAATTTGAAGAAGTTATATTCAATGCATAATTAAAATAATTAATTTGATCTATATATTACTGGAGGATTTAGGGGGTGGATCATCGATCATGGTGTGTTCTATATTGTTACTTCGACGGTTTGTCGCACCTACCTGGGCTCGTGTTGCCGGCTAGCCCGGAGGCGAGTAGAGCCTGAAATTTAGATGGTGGACGGACGTGGCGACGTGATAGAGGTCAATTGAAAGAAAATTTAAAGAAAAAATAAATTTAATGAGAAATTTAAAAAAATAGAAAAATTAGTAAAAATAACTTGTTATAATTATCTGAGCTCAGTTTCAAACCCTTGCTTTCTATCATGCAGTCTTAAAACTAATACAATTAAATCTTGTGATTATTGCTTGGAACAAATAAAGGAAAAATGAAACAGAGATGCGCTTACAAAATTACAAGAAAAGAGCCAATCCGCGGCCAGCATCTTCTGAATATTGAATATAGTTCAGGTAAACCTGAAGGGCGTGATAAATGTTCGTTTTGTTTGTCAGAGCTCGACAAATAACTAAAATCACCATGTGCGGCAGAGGAACTCCCTGGGGTGAACGGCCTCCAGACAAGCAAAACAGCTGGGCTCCTTTTCTTCTGGACAGCACGTCCCTTGGGTGACGGAGAACGGTTTCTTCTCGTAGCCTCCTTCCCATTCAGGAGAGCAAAATCAACAGCGACATCAGCTGTGACGTCTGCGGCAGCGGTGACGACGTTATCGGTGACGACAGTTTATAAGTCCGAACGTCAGAATAAAACACGATACTCGTCGGGAGAATTATCACAGACTTCACTAATTATCGTAGTCGCGTAACTTGCGACACTTGGCGCGGGAGTAAACGAGCACAGATAAAAAAGAATAACAAAACTGAGTAAAGTTCCTTTTCATCTACCTAACACTCTGTGTGTTAATAACACCTCTGCGCTTTTATCGCGCTATCCTAGCGCCCACACACTTCTGCCTCACACGGCTCTGTGCGGCCCTTCCGCCCGGCGACCTGAACGCTTCTGACCTGCACGACTCTAGCGCCTCCGCGCTTCTGATTCTCCTCCGCGCTTCACGGCGCCCACACACTCCCCCCCCCCAATTTCTACGAATGTTCTAGAACTTTCTGCTGAATACATATCACTTAACCAGTCTTAACACAATTCCTTTTAAAGAAATTACGTTGATATAAATAACACTAATTTTACAACATTTACATTCTTATACACATTTTCATTCCAATATTATTGTTCATACAGAATTCATGAATTTTATCAAATATCCAGTTTAATACAGGTCTTTTCGATTAGAGAAAAATATTATAATTGCATAATTGCAATTGTTCATATGTTTATAAAATTTGAAAAATTACAAACTACAGTCTTTCTCAAATCGATCGAGGATTTCTAGGGAACCATTTCAATAAATGTCAATTGTTATGTCCACAAAACACTGCGTTTGTAAAAACATAATTTATTCATCATTCACATACAAGGCAAATTCTCTTGTTACAATGTTCCCCTCTGTTTGCCTTCTCGGCTGACGTCCCGTCTTGGGTACAGCCGCTGCGGTGATCCAAGTGCCTCAGGGTCCGGGACCTCGCCTCCACTAGGCCGGGCGTCACGCGTCTCCATACGGCGTAGAAAGAGAGGGGCGGTAAGTCTCCCGCCACTGCCTCTCGCTGCTCCCGTGTGCGCTCCACGTCACGCCGTCTCCATACGGCGTAGAAAGAGAGGGGCGGTAGGTCTCCCGCCACTGCATCTCGCTGCTCCCGTGTGCGCTCCTCCACCACGGTTCTGCTCTCGCTGACTGGATCCCGACTTCCCATGCTTGCTGCGAGGGGGCCCGCTAAATACCCCCTTGGGGGCCGCGGCTCGCCGGCTGGGCCCGCCACCGAGGACGGCGGCGAGTCTCTGCCCGCCCATTCTGGCGTGACAGCCCGCGCGCTTCCTGACAACACGTGGCTCGGTGGCGGGACTTGCGAATGCGCGCGGGCGGTCACAACATCAAAAAAATTCAATGATCAAGTGCATATTTATCATTCGAGTAGCGATTAAACTAGATATTCACACTTCACTTTGCACACAATTCACTATTCACTTTTCCCTATAGCACGTCATACGCAGTTTTAACTGTTTTTTGACGTAAAATAAATAAATAAATAAATAACAATATTAAGCAATTGATTTGCATCTGTTGTCGGAATTGTTATTTTGCGATATTCATCTCAGGGACAATTTGGGGGCACGTAGCGTAAATATAGTAAGTAACGTAAATAAAAACGTAGCGTAGGTCTTCGTAGCGTAAATACCTTGGGTTGAGATTCAGTAGGGTTTATTTTTATTTGCCATTTTGAGCAACAATTTATAAATGAATCTAATGATTATTGTAATTTTTTTCTTCCTTGATCCACATCTGGTTGCTGTGAACAGCACTCTTTCATCAGCGAAACACGTTATTTCTGTTCTTTCCATCTGAGCGTAGTCCGCAACGTAAATGTTAAAGAGGGTTGGTGAGAGCGATGACCCTTGCGGTACTCCTGCTTGCATAATTTTTTATCTGATAAGGTGTTATTTACTTACACCGCGAAAGAACGATTTTTTACGAAACATTTAATTATTTCATATAGATAGTGGGATATTCCTACATTTCTACTTTTATATTGTAGCCCTACATGCCAAATTTTATCAAAGGCCTTTTCTACATCAAGGAAAATAGCTAACGTGTGTTTATGCTGGTGGAATGCGTTTGCTATATTTTCAGTTAGTCTTATAAGCTGCTGAGTGATGGAGTAATGTTTGCAAAATCCGAATATTTCGTTTGGATATATATTGTTTTCTTTTAGGAAACTATTCAACTTTATGAATTAATTTTTCAAACACTTTTCCTATGTTAGATAGTAAACTTTTTACTCTGTAATTTGAGGGCCAACTGTGGTCCTTACCAGGTTTGCTTATTGGTATTATTATGGCTTGTTTCCATATATCCGGAAAGTAATGAAGTCTCACAGCGGAATTATATATCACTGTAAGTCCTGCTATTGTGCATGGAAGCTCCTTCAAAATCTGCGTGGTTATTTGATCATTGCCTGCTGATTTATTTAGTTTTAATTTAAGGATTAATTTACGTGTTTCAGATGGAGATATTAATTTTATTTTTTGAAGGACTGTTACGAATAGAAGGGAGAGAAACTTTTTAATTTGCCTATTTTGATTCATAATTTCCGGTTTATTTGGGGTAAATGTGGTTTCGAAATTAGTGGGTAAAGCAGTCGCTTTTTGTTTATCCGTGAGAGCTGTTAGATTAATTGTTTTTAAGGGAGGGAAGTTATTCTTTAGTTAAATTATTTGACATTTCCGGGTATGTAGGCCGTGGTCTAACGGAGACGCGTTGACTGATGTCAACGCGGTGCTGCCAGGCAGAACACTTCGCCCCCTCCAGCAACGCCACTGAAGATGCCAGCCACAGTTGCAGGCGAAACATATGGACGTCTCCCTTACACCACGGCCTACAAACCCGGAAATGTCAAATAATTTAGAAACCGGCCGTGAAAGCCTACATTGTATTATTCTTTAGTTTATTTATTAATTGTGATCCATAGATGTCTAGATCCTTTCACTATTTCTGCAATGAAATTTTGGAACCCATTAAATCAATGTTCGTATGTATTTATTTTTCTTTTGATTTTGATTTAGTTTGCTTTTTATATGTGCGTCTCGCGTTTTCTGCCATTTCCGGCTTAGTATTCGTATTTCTTTCATTAAATTGAGTATGATTACGGGCATTTTTGCCTCTTTCGTATTATTTGTTTCGGCTTGGTGGCCAACACTGTTGCTAACCGTATTCCTTTCTTTTCTGTTGCTAATCGTATTACTGCTTAGAATGAATTTTAGCGTATTTTCTGGGAATGTTTGATTTGTTGGTTTATAGGCCAAAGTTATTATCATGTCTCCATGAAGTGAGCTGGCTTGTATACCGACCGTTTCTTAGTTAACAGAGTATGGTATAATTTGTTCATGATGTTGAATGCTTTTTTATTATTATGCTACTCCCCCTGATGCCTATTCTAATGTTCTCTCCTTTTTGATTTCATACCTTGGAACGTTAAATTTTAAATTACTATGAAGATGGGTTTCGGTGATCCATGCAATATCTATTTCACAATTTGAAAGGAAAAACCTGAACTCATTTTCTTGCTTTTTCAGCCCGTTTGCATTCCAGTTTAAAATCGTAATATTATTTGTTTTCATTTCTGGCATTATACAATTCTGGGTATATTTGTTTGCATGTATTTTCTATATGAAGTGTAATGTCTGCGATTACTTGTCACTATTTCTGTGATTTGGTTTTTAGTTATGGTTGCATTTGAAGTAACAGTTTCTGAGAAATTTGTAATGCGTGATCTTTGCAGTAGATGAGGGAATTCTGTCCTGTTTAGTGGTCTTGCTTCGACTCGTTTATCTTTTCTAGCATTAAATAATTTAGGCTCGGTTCCCGTTGGTCATGGATTTGGTATTGGTTTGACCCTCAGTAAGTAAGAATAGCGGATTCGGTGGTATAACGGTCAGCGTATCGGACTGTTGTACCCGAGTTTGCGGGTTCAATCCCGATCGAAGCCGTGGATTTTTAAGGGCGTAAAAATCCTTCGCACACCTTCCTTCGGAGGGGAAGTAAAGCCGTCTGTCCCATGTAGTAGATTTACTGCATGTAAAAGATCCTCAAGCCTAAAAGAAGCCTCTGAGCAAAATTGAAATCCGCCTGTTTCGTCGCCCAACATAATACCTACTTTCTCCGCAAGGTGGTGAAAGGAGCGTAGCGAAATTTGCGTGGTTAGACGGAAGAGCGGGCCTGATGGCTCGAGACTCGCCACGTAAAATAAGGCATTAACTAACTAACTAACTGACTAAGAATGAATATTACTGCGTTTAGCTGTTTCTTTGAATGCACGGATGTTTCTTTGAATGCCCGGTAGTTAGCGGTGTGCGGACCTTGGCAGTTAACACAAACAAGGAGTGAACTATTATTGATTTTTCACTCTCAATAATGGCACTTACCCGGTCATCTAACACATCTACGCTCTAAATAAGACTTATCCTGCGTATGACCCATCCTTTGGCATATTTTACATTGAATAGCTTTGTTATTTACATGAACCTCGAATCTTACTTCACAATGATCGAAACGTTTAAAATTTAAAATGTTTCTAGAATTTGTTGCGTCCTTTAGTTCCACTGTACACATGTTAATAGGCATTATCGTTATTATATAACCTAAACACATTTAGAACATATTTTAGTTCAGTTAGACCATTATAAATTTCTTGCGTCGAATGTGAATAAGGAATATTTTTCATTAATATTGAAAATGTTTTTGTCAGAGGGCCCCTGAAGGAATTAAATGGTATATTTTTTATTTCTACAAAATGTTATGAAGTTGCGGTTATCTTCAATTCCCGTTAGAATTATATTCACTCCATTATTTTCTAAATGGGTGTTGAAGACACCTTGCATTGATCGTTTGAGTTTTAGTTTTCATTAGTTAGTTGTCATTTTAGTTTTTTGGCTGTTTATTTGCGTCTGAATTTATTGTATTATCGTCTTCACTCACTACATTGTCTAGTACTGCATATCTTGAATGAGTTGGAACATTATATACATAACCATAAGTTTGAAAATCAGTCTTTTATCTATTACTCTCGTTCATTGATTTACTAGTTTGATGACCAATATTGAAATTTGACTCTATGCAATTATCGTCCCCACGCCGGGCGCGCTTGTACCTGTTCGGTTCCAAAAAGTCCGGATTTGTTTTTCACTTTTTGAGGAACCTACTTTATCCACGCCTTCATAAACCATTTTTGCTGTTGCGTGCTCGTTTTTTCTTCAACTGGTTGTTGATATGCTGCATGTAGAATCGCTGCTTGAAGTTGACCATCCACTGCTCACACGAGGTGTGGGAGTTGCACTAGATTAGGATTTTGCACAAGATGTTGCTGAAACCCCTGAGCACTGTTTTGCATGAAACGTCCAGTTGAACACTTTATTACTTTATAACGTTTCACTTGACTCACTGGCTGGAGAATGAAGTAGTTTTATAGAACTACAACCCGCGTCGCGGCAGCTACTAAGATTGACACAACCTTTCCTTCACTGACCGCGAATGCAACTGAGCTCGCAGTAACGGTTCGCTCGTTAGAGTGCGCTGCTCGATGTGAGTCGCACGAGAGCTAGCTAACGAATGGTGCGGAACAGTGGACTGTATATGATGTGGTAGCTTGCTCCGCCACTTACCTTGACAGCTGTGTAAGATTTACGTTCGAAGGACCACCGTCTTTAACTCGCGAGACGAATGCTTCTGATAACTTTAAATGAACATCTAGATTCGTAACGGGAGCTATCATGGAGGGAGGTTTATAAAAAATGTGAAATCTGTTTAAGTTGAATGTAATTAAACTAAAATTATCGTTTAAAAATTTTAAATAATCTTCTGAGTTGTGATTCGGTAGTATATTAATTATTTTTATAAAGTAAGGGACACTGCACGTTTGTTTCAGCTGAACAGTAACTGCAGTAATAATTATTTTTAATAATGAAGGGAGAAAACACAACATTTAAATTAGTTACTGTGTAAACAGTAATATATGCAATTGTCAATGAAAGGGGACACCAAGTATTTGAATTTACTGGTGCATAATACAGAACTGTTTACAATTGACAAGTAATGAATACTGAACATTTGAATCAGCTGATCCATGATGTAGCAGTGATTGAAACTGGCAATGAAAAAATGCCCAAAAAATAACATTTAAATGAGCTGAATGCAATTGATAGCAATCTGATTAAAATTAGACACAGGCTGGAGTCAAATAAAGTACCGTGATACAGTTTAGTATGCTGAATGTATAGTTGAGCTCAACTGAAAGTTGACATTGCGTGGTGCTAAAACACAAAGACACAGTAATTGATACCAGGATGTGGAGAAGACACTGAATGAAAACTTCATGTGGACGCCCAGAATTCGAGGCGGGCGATGTTTGCAGAACAGTGGGATTGTTGCATCATAACAAACCTTCAGCTGCAGATTGTCAGACACAGAGCACATAACCGGCATTAAATCAGATTGATTATCTGGAGACATCCGTTTACATGTTGCGAAGCAACCAGAACTTAGCGCGAGGTAATTGCTTTTTGACAACACCGCACTGTTCACTTACGTGACCTGACAACTAGACATTGTCAAGAAATTACACATTTTTCAAACGATAACACGATTACAATTCAATATCACACATACGGAGTTCCTTCGGTAATCACATAAAAATACTGTTTTTAGACCACTGCATAAAAATATATACTTTTTTTAGACCATGCATATACTGTTTTTAGACCGAAAGGGAGCAGTTCAGTGCGGAATATTACATATTGCGTAATACTGTTTTATGACTTCTTAGCAGTTTAAACACCAATAAAGTCATGGCAAAGAATAGCACATGCGATGACAACGTCGTAGACACACACATAATAAAAGAATGAGTGAGCAAGATAGAGGCACAGTCACGTTCTTCTCTTCCAGACGCTAGCGGTCTACTGAACAGTGGGCCCTTAGTGGCGTGGAGAGGGGAACACTGTTCGCTGATTTTTCCGTCTAGACCAATGGTAAAGCGGTTTAACAGTAGTCAATTTGCTCGCCAGAGTCCCCACCAGATCGCCCGCTATAATGCCCCCAGATCGCTCGCCAGATCTCCGACGAGATCTCTGGCCAGATCTCCCGCCAGACCGCCCGCCAGATCGCCCGCCAGATCGCCCGCCAGATCGTCCACCAGGTCGTCTGCCAGATCGCCCGCCAGATCGCCCGCCAGATCGCCCGCCAAATCGCCCGCCAGATCGCCCGCCAGATCGCCAGCCTGACCGCCAGCCAGACCGCCAGCCAGACCGCCACCCAGACCGCCAGCCAGACCGCCAGCCAGACCGCCAGCCAGACCGCCAGCCAGACCGTCAGCCAGACCGCCAGCCAGACCGCCAGCCAGACCGCCAGCCAGACCGCCAGCCAGACCGCCAGCCAGACCGCCAGCCAGACCGCCAGCCAGACCGCCAGCCAGACCGCCAGCCAGACCGCCAGCCAGACCGCCTAAGCGCCTGTCGGTCCACCTCTCGGCGACCGGCTGCGAGTGTTTAGCGGAGGAGGACGGGGATGCGCAATTTCTGTTGGTTATGCACGCATCACGAATGCGTGCGTATGTTGACACACTTGCGTATGCAAATGCTTTCCTCGGATGCAGGACAATGCGTCATGCGTAATGCATTGTTTATAACGTCCCGAGGCAATCCATTTCTTCTTACACCCTATTGACGAATGCCGCTTCCAAGAATAGAGTGAAAAATAAGGTATTTCAGTGCAATGTGCACAAATTCAATTCTTTATATGCTCTAAAATAAAATTAAATACAACTTGCAGTAAAATGCTCTGTAAACAAATTGTATATTTTTCATTTGGTATCACGTTTCCGAGAAGAGTACAAAGCAATTTACTGAAGAGCACTTTTTGGGAGTATTTTGTGTATTTTAGGAGCACTCTTGTTAACATTTTGTGAACATGTGCAATGCAAATTAGTTTGCTGTTTTCAAATCGTGTCTCTACTCTTTTAGATTTTAATTGTTTCAGAGTGGACGACGATAGTCCAAAAATAGATACTCTCATGAATATACAGAAGAGTCATTACAGTTAATTTGCACTTGCGATCTTGAAGTAGGTCAATAGGAAGGGGAAATTACTACGAGGTTCTCGCAATTGAATTTATTTGTTAATGATGAAAATATATATTTATCATTACAGAATAATGCTAGTATTTGTGCATGCACGCGAGAGCACTATGAAAAAAGTTACGTGAACCATGAAAATGTTTTTTCGTATTGAATTTATTTCCGCAAATTATAATATATACATAATTTGGTTCCGTCACTCATTTCTTCATATGTTTTCAGATATCTGAGTCTATTTGTTTTATTGTGTTTGTCTGAATCTTTCCACATACATTGTACTACATTTTTTGGGGGGAGGATTTTGTTGTTATAAAAGACTTTTTCGTTACAAGAAATATTTCATAAAATTACAACTTATTCCACAGATTATGACGTTCTCGCCTTTTATGATACGAATAATTGTGTCATCACACATTGAGTCGATCGAATCGGGAGGATCGTGGGTGGTAGTGGTGAACCGAACTCTCGACCACCCTTCTTTTCGTCCAATGTGAAATACCCATAATGTCACAATACACTCGCTTCTAAAGTAGCTCGTTTTCAAAATAAGTAGTCACGCAATAAAGCTTAACACTATAAACTAGTTTCAAAATATACTATTATATTATTTACCCTATTGTAAGTCTGTCGTCATACGACGTTATTATAATTTGGTTTTACTCTTCTGCATATGCTTGCTTTTTCTTCTGGACCGTGTAACTTAAAGTAATACTCTTATACTGTATATATACTTATATTAGGTATGTCAAGAAAGCTGCATGTGGTTTTTCAGGCTAATTTTTGCAAATTTGATTATTCATAAAATATGTTCCCATAATTTTATTTTTAAGGAACCAACGTATTAAACGGTATTCAATTTATTTTTACGGGACGTTCTGAACTACTCTGAACTCACAAGATAAGATTAAAAAGGATATTTATGTAATTTTACCCGTATTTTTATTATTCATTTTCGTGCCTTCAATGTATATTCAGAAATAAAACATTTTACAAAATGACCTACAGTGTACGTACTCTCATTCTAAAATATAATATTGACTAAAAATAATATACAGAGGAAAGTACCCAAACCTGGGTCCCAATTTTTGTATTTTTAATTCTAATTTTCCACAATTAAATCAAAATGTTTGCAATGCATACCTTAATTAATTATGTAAATGTTATATCCTACTTATAAGTTTTGGCCCAGTAGTTTAAAATATTTTTTTCGTAAACATTACATTTCGTATACTTATAAAAATGATTTCCTAATGTGGGCTCCCTGCAAACTTTTTAAGAATTAGGTAAAACTAAATAAAAAGACTGCAAATAGGTTGAACTCGGTATAATTTTACAGATTTTCACGTTTAACATAATATCCTTATACATAAGAAATTGTCTTATGTCTTGCACCTAGTCTATATTCTAGTGCAACAAAAATCACATATTAGCATCTTTTTCCGTCCCCGCACATTCTTCATGAGCCCAGAGTGAACATATTAGGCACATCATCCATAGTTCCTATCCAGCTCTCTGAAAATCTACACCGCAAAACATGCACCCTAAATTTGTGTAATTTTTGGAAGGTCCTATGGAATTTTTAGGCCGACATTTTTTAAAAATTTTATTTTAACATTTATTTAGACCAACGTTTCGAAGGTCATTGGCCTTCTTCTTCAGGGACTAATGCACTCTGCATCTTCATCTAAAGAGAAGAGATTCCTGGTAGAACATCCCATTTGGAAGAGCCAGAGGACATGTTCCATTCCTCGCTGAAGGTGGAATTTTCCTTTTGCTTTTTGTTTAACTTCAGAATTTTCTTAAATCTCTCTTTTTGACTTCTCTGGGATTAAATTCTGAAACTGTGTCTTGACCCCTTTCTTCTTCCTGCCCTCTCGAAAGGTTTCAAAGTATGCTCTTTCTTTTTAATAGACACCTAAGATATTAAGGAGTGCCAAGTACCTCATTGTTTTATTTTACAAGCCGAAAAATTGGGGGCTCCTGCTAGGTACCTTTGAGGGCCTTGGGTTAGGCACCAGCGTGTATATATTTCAAATGCCAATAACATTTTTACAAAGCAAGTAAAATAAATTGCATTACCCTACATCTATGGCTTGTGATGTCCCCTTCAAAATAGTGTGATGATTAGAAGACTTACCGACAAGTATCGAGTTAGGGCAACTGAGAATAAGTACTCGAAAAACTTTGCTTTTCACTGTTCGCACGAATCGCCGACTGTCCGGCAACAAGTGAGAATGAAGACTCTACTGCTTGACTGGGCCTCCGGTTTCCAAAGAACTACCATTTTAGTACATTTGCAATAGGCAACATCACTTTACAGAGCTGTAAATCATAGGGCTCGCATTAAGAACCGGGCCCGGGCATGGGTACTTTCATCTAATTACTTTCTTCCTGGCAAACTGTGTTCAACAGTGAAAAAAGTGTGCAAGATTAACAAATTTGAATACCAGTTGTCTAATTTCAATTTCCAATAAACTCTGAGTTGGAAATCAAAAGAATAGTACAAGTAAAAATAAATAGAAAGAACAGGTGCGTTTATCAGAATTCATTATACAGGAAATCTAAACATCACAAAATATTTAATTTTTTGAAATATATTACAAATTTCTTGGGAAAACAACGTAAACACTGGAAATGTCGAATACTTAATGAAAAGAACTTATTTTCGAAAGTGGTATTTCCAGGAAACGCAATTATTTAGAAAAGGGAAATATTCAGATTTAAGTTTTTCGTTCAACATGCTATTCAACGATTTTTCGGATAGCGTTTAATACAGAAGAATCGCAATTTTTTAAAACAAAATTTGACGCCATGATGGAGAATACTATTAAAACTTGTACACTGATATGTTGTTTTTTGTTATTATTATTATTATTAATACTATAAATAATAATTAAAACAGGTAAAGCTGTGTGCCGTGCTAAAATGAGAAGTGCAATCTGTGCACGTTTTCTTGAACTCGGGAATCCCCATCCCAACCGTATCTTACATACTATGTTAAGTTTAATTATGGTTGAGCGAGCGTTTTTGGAAAGAACTGATAAGAAAATATTCGCTCCAGTGTTCCTAACTTTTTTATGGGGGCATATGAGCCACAGAATTCGACTATTATCCCTTATCGTGCTTTACGCAAAGAAATCGCCTCACTGCCGCCAGATCATAGAAAACAATTATTTGAATTCCACTCCACTCCATTCCATAGAAGACAATGTTCCTCACTCAGCTCATGAAAACGTGCACCCAACGTGTAGTGAAGCTCCGTTTCTGTTCAGAAGTCAAAGGCATTGTTGTTGTTTTCTCCTTGATTTGCGATGTGAGTGCTGAGGAGTCGGCTTGTGTGTGTCCGCAGCTCTCGTACGCCGACACGCACCCCATGTTCACCAGCGACCACTTCCCCAACTTCTTCCGCGTGGTGCCGAGCGAGAACGCCTTCAACGCGCCGCGCCTGCGCCTGCTGCAGGAGTTCAACTGGACGCGCGTCGGCACCATCTACCAGAACGAGCCCCGCTACTCGCTGGTGAGTACGCCGCCTCCCCCTCGTAGCCCTAGGGGTGTGATTGCCTCTCTGTTATGTTCCGCTTCAGAGCTAGTTGAAAAGCACTCGCATTGTGTATGATGTTCGAAAAATAATGCAATTCATCACAAGTGTTTGTTATAATTTGATTTATTGCTTTTGATTGTGGGGAAAAATTAAACTAATGTTACCAATACATTTTCGAAACATTTGTTGTCTTTTATGTCTTAGAATGATATAGGTTAATACATTACTGTGTTATGAAGCAACTTCAGCCTTCGTTTGACATAAAAATGTAATAGGTTTTCTCATTAAATACTAATATTGATGAAAGGAATTCGGTAAATTTATCATCTGTGGGTCAAAAATGTAACAATTTTTGGTATAATTAATACACACGTGTATTATTAGTTATATCAGCTTATTAATTTACAAAAATCGCCCAAAAGCTGAATAAAGTCAGAATGATCAGAACAATAAATATTTTACGCCTCGCCGGCCGTGTGTTGGGGGGGGGGGAGGGCTGGTTAAAGAAGGAAACGGATTTGGACTGGAGACACGGAGAAATTATAATAGATAGATACATTTTTATTTAGCCTTCTCGGCTATTTGTTGTAGAAAATATATATTTACATGCATTGTTTATGTCTGTAGGTATACTCCATTAACAGTTTACAAATTTTTTTTTTTACTTTTATATATTTTATAATTTTTCTTTTAAATTCTTTAATTTATTTACATTTTTTATTTTTAAAGGTAATTAATTATATAATTCAACTCCTTTGTCAAATAGTCTATTTTTGGACTGTACAGTTTTACTGAAATTAACTACTAAATGTTGTGCTTGCCGTTTCCTTTCTTCTTTTATCTCATACTCTTAGCATTTTGTTGACAAAATTTCCTGTTATATGATTTTTATTTAATTTAAAAATAAAAATTATCGTCTTGCAATGAACCATCTCTTTTATTAACATAAATTGCAGTTTCTAGCATTTCTAGCATCTGTATTTCGAGGATATCCATTGCATTGAATTATTACTTTCATGGCTCTATTTTGTTGTACGTGAAGTTTTTTAGTTTCAGTTTTTTGAGCTCGAACTAGTATTGTTGCACTGTAATCAAAATGTGATGCAGTTATGGATTTATATACCAAACATCTTGTATATTGCCCGATTCTGTTTAAATTATTAATCTTTTTTTCAGTTTTCTTTACTATTTACTTTACTCATTATCATTGCACATTTATTTACTAAGCTATGAATACAAAAGTTACGAATTAAAATTTATGATGACTGAATGAATTATTTATACAAGTGAAATGAAATGAAAACATGAAAATAAACGTAGATGAAGGCATTCTAAATAATGCGTCTTTTATTCTAGTTAATCGTCATAGTTCAGTTCCTGGCATGTAAATTCATAGGTCACACGGTACGTCAGACGCAGACGATGTGAAGAGGAAGTGAAGATCTCTGCGTTGCACGGCCGGGTCGATATCGAATTACAGGGTCCAGCAACGGTGGGTTGCGTACGCAGCACCGAAACGGGGCCGCAGTACCGGCCACGTGCCCACAAACGGCAGCAAATGGGAGGTTGCGGCTCAGTGGCCCGCTTCCAACAGGCGGCCGGGAACACGAATGTCGTAGAACACGTAACGAGGTAAAGTCGGCTTGCTACAATAACATACTCAAAAGTGCTTAAATGCATTGCTGCAGCAGAGACTTAAGATTGCAAAAGACGATGTGCATTTTGATGGTGTCGAAAGTAAAACGTAACTGAGTACTGACATAAGAAATTCTGCCGGTAGGAGACCCGCCGAAGACAGCAGCACCTCGTCGAGGATAATATCACAAAGATTTGTAATGAATGAAAGCACATCTGCTTGTCGAAGGCAGCAGACCTGCCAAAGTCACCGTAGGTACTCATGCGTAGAGAAATATCAAGAAACTATGAATGAAAGTCTACGTGTTGAAGACAGCAAAAATGCTGAGGATAGCGTAGTCACGTAGAGAAATACCGAGAAAAAGTGTCTGGTCGGGGGAGTAGCTTATCTGAGGAGCAAATAATCAAAAGCATATTGTCGATTAGCGGAAAAAATGACTTAATATGAAATCGTGTAGTTTGTAATACGATCTACTCGCTCCTGCTTTCAGATTTATTCAAAACGCATTTTCACGTTAAATCAAATGCGCTTTGAATAAATCTGAAAGCAGAAACGTGTAGATCGTATTAAAAACTAGACGATTACATATCAAACTCAGTTTTTCCAACAGTGGACAATATGCGTTTTGATTAGTATCTCCTCACATGCTCGTAGGCAGAGATTTTGCCGTGGCTATTGTGTCGGCTATTTCGCCACCACCTCCCGGCGACCCGGAGTGTGGGGAGGGGGGTGCCAACGAATGAGGGCGGCCATTTGCAAAAGGCGGAGGTACGTCACGTTGGCGACGAGGGGCCGGAACAAACCCCTCCATTCCCTGAATATCATCGGGCACAAACTGCTCTGACCTTGCACGACTTCAAGTGAAACCTATGCGAAGCGGCAACAAGTCGCAAAATTGCGTTCGTCTGTTGTTTTTAGGTTTGGTTGGTTTTTTTCGTGTTTCCCGGCGCGTCAACTGCTTCGGTCATTAGTCCCGTTAGTGTAGTGCATTTTTTTTCTCGGGAGATGGCTGTGATCTTCCCCCGCTGGATGGCGAGATTCGGCGCCGACCTACCGTCGGCTAGTGGGGTTTCCCCTAACCAGGACTCTCCCACCAACGGGGCACCGCCACAGTCGGGACAAGCTCTAAGCTCCCGACCGGTCTCCCGGAATATGTGGTAGTGTAGTGCATGTTAGTGTAAGTGTGTGTGTGTGTGTGAAAGGGGAGAGGATAGGACAAGGAATAGGAAGGACAGATCGCGCGCGGTCCGTGGCCCGTTTGATAGGGTACTGCTCCGGCATTCCCCTGGTGTTGATCGGAGAAACCACGGAAAACTACCGATCAGAGCAGCCGGCCGCTAGAATTTTCCTCCAGACAGCAGCTGAATTCGACCTAGCTGAAATGCTAGTGTCGAAAATCCTGCCGCCGCCAGGACTCGAGCCTAGGACCTCCCGGTTAGAGGTGCTGCAGAGACATCTGTTGATGCACTGAGCTACCGCTACCGGTCTCTGTTGTTTTTACTTTGAATTTAATTTCCAGTAAAAAATGTGAGATGTCTTACAATACATGAAGTATTACTCTATTTGAGTTAAAGACGGTGTTGGAAAGTGTAAAATGTGTGCAATATTTTTCATTTTTATTGGAAAATAGTGAAGTGGATGTGTCACGTTTTGAATATTTGTTACACAATTGTGCTTCTAATATATAGAAACAGACTTATGGACTAATTCTGTTGTTCCCAATGAATTTACTATACACCATTTGTTAATATCCTGATGACCCGATATCATATACATTTTTTTTTTTAAGAATCACAATTTGGAGCGCGAATTGCACGCAATGGGCCGTACATTCAACCACATTGTGCTACAATTTTAGGTCATGTCACAAAGTTGTATATGAATATTTATAAAATGAGAAAGAGGCCAAGTAGTTCAGGAGTATGTTTGGTATATTGGATGACGTTGGCCTCACCCGAAATTGGGCTGTTTTTTTGAGATCTCAGGAGAATTGGGTGGTACTGGTCTAGGAATGGTGCAAATCATGGATGCGTGTTTATTAAGAAAGCGGTAAATGAGAAACTTATACAATACATGCATTTTCATAATTTTTAAATTACATATGTAAGCTTTATCGGCTATTATCGCCGACTGCCATATTAAATGTTAAAGTCCATTATTAATTGGTTACAGCTTAAACAATTGAGTCGGCACATCATCTTGCTGTTGACATGACTCTTCGGCAATTGCACGAAACGCGGCTTTCTAAACAGCCTGTGATCCACGCCAATAGCGCGTAGAAGACCGCCTCGGGAAGATTTCCGCAGCCATTTATGAAAGACGAGCTCGCCATGTCGAAATGCCATCTTCCAAGCCCAGGCCAGGCAGCAGAGGCCAGGCACGAACGGTGAAGAGGATGTTGATGGAGAAGTTCCATAACGTGATTTATTTACACATATCTCGAGTGACTCTTATACGCTTCCGGTCGTCACACGTCACTGGAGTGTATGTGCGACGTGTGTCGTTGGATGTGAGACGTGCTAGCTCGTAATTGCAATTGTGAGCACAATGGATTTCAGTCAAAATCTGCTTCGATCCGTGTCTCCCAGAATCTTTCTATCATCTCCCTGTGACACTCAGAATCTTTCTGTTCACCAGCCTGCGTCTTTCTGTCTGAAGCCGCAATCTGTTCTCGTCTGAATCTTTCAATCTTCCTGCTTCTTTCGCGGCGCCCCGACCACTACGAGATCGCTGGACGTCTTCGAATTCGCTTTTCTTCTAGAGAATTCTTCGCTGTTCGTTGAGAGCATTCTACGAAACACGCCGAATTATTGATCAACTGTGTAACTCTCTCATCCACATCTCCCTCTCATTGGATTTTGATTATTCTTTCGTTTTTTTTTGTTTCAGTGTAGTCAAGTAAAGAGGTACGTAGAGGCTGCGTACTTGCGTAAGACAAATTACTTTGAAATGTATAGCTCAGGGGATGCTGACTATAATTAGCTACTGTTCGGATGCTTTCCTTGTCGACCTTCGTTTAGTGACGGTGATATCCTATTTTTGAGAAGCGGTAGGAGCGGCGGGGGGGGGGGGCTTTTCCGGGCAGCTTCACGTTGCCCCCCCCTTCTCGTATCGAGGATGTCTAGGGGCGGGGTTGGGCTCCTAGGCGTTTCTTAAGTGACATGTAACTAATTCATTTGGGTGTGGGTGCGCAAGGGCGAGTTCTTCTGCACGATGCAATGTGTACGCAATTAGTGATGCATTGTATCACCAATTTAATTACGCCTAAGCTAACACCAGAATAATTTTTACACAAAAGCACTAAAAATATCAAATACAATATAATTAATTTCCTCACTTTTGCACTCTTGTTCCTCATCACTGTTTTTTAAATTCTTATTAGGAGTTTGGATTCTCAAATAGACTTGAAGCGCAATTCTCTCCCTGAAGAAACTTCAGAGAATCCATGACAATCGTCCATTGTTATTTCAAACAAATATTAACTCTTACTTGAAAGAATCAACTGTAAATATTACTGATTTAAGTAATTTGCAACGCCAGCCCGCGCAGGATTCTATTCAACTCACAGTAATAGCTATCTTCTGTTTTTCCATTTCTTGTTTTATTGCAGAAAATCACCAAATTTTCAGGAAATTATTACCACCTACTTCAGGATAATCTACGAAATGAGCCCAGCCATTAATAGCAAGCCCAGGTGATCGTTTAAATGTTTCCGCCTAAGTCTAATCGCATATATGTGTCCGTGACCATTCGGCCGGATATGTGTTAATGGAGGCTATCGTCTATAATAATTTTGTGATATTTTCCTGTATATTGCTTGTTAGTGGACACGTAATTGGTCAGGGTCCTTGGAAAATTAAATCCTCTGTGCCGTTAACGTAGGGAGAATTTATTACAAATAAGCACAAAAATGCTACAGCTCCATTTTTCTACATGAATGGCTCAAGTGCTAATGAAAAACTCTCCATACATTTGAAGGGCTTTTATTCCTTTCCCCTCAATTCGCTTCCTAAGAACAGCGGACGGAAGATGGGGTCGCCGATCGACTCATCGACCCATTGCCCACGTAGATGCGGACGCTTTGGTCCCTCGTCGTGAAAAGCCCATAGGGTCACCATCTCTTTTGGAACATGATCCAGACAGTACACCCTCTTAGCGTAAGCCCCTATCAAACGACGGATCGAACGCCCAGAAGGGGAGATGCTCCTTTATCAGAGGTCAAGTAGGGTAACTAATGCATTGATACCTGTTCTCCGTAACCTCCACTATTGCCAATCAAAAACACCAACCAAATTAGCAAAAATGTGTGGAATAATTACAAATTAACATAGTGTTTATTGTTCTTCTCTCAAACCGTCAAATGTAAAGCCACGGCGATGACCAATGAAAAAATTGATTCCTGTTAAACTATACATTCTCTATATTTCGAGTATCTTCCTGCGCCAGACGTCCACTGTCAGATATTCTTTTTGTTCTCCTTTATTTCTTCAATCTAAACCTTATTCTCACTCACTTCCACTCAAATTCCTCTCAAATCCCCTCTCAATTCTCAATCCTTCTCATTCTTTTTCACTTGCACATCACTTCTAGCATTCTCTCGCTTCCTCTGCATCATTCCCTTGAGTATACTTAAACATATTTTCCTATTGTGATTGTAATATATGACACATGCTAGTTTGCCAATACTTGTTTCTTTGATGTTGAAACGCTGAAATATTTTCCTGGAAGGGGGTTGGTGTTATGCTGATGAAGTTGTGTGCGGCAGTGCATGTCCATATTCTTTTTAGACTTGTGTGTTCATGTTGTATATGAGTTGAGGGAAACGCGTTATCTTTAATGTTGGCAGGATACCTCATTGACGCTCCGTAATAATGGGAAACTTTTTCAATATCCCCAGCTTTATTGCTCCGAACCTGTCGTTTACGTCAAAGTCTGTAATAGCCGATCTAAAGAGCATCTTCATGTGAAGGTGTGAGTGGCGAACCTTGAGAAATGACGTATAGGCTTATGAATTCCCTCTTTCAATATAATTCTCATTTTTTATTGAGAGATTTCGATGAAAAATACAAATTAAAAAAGCAAAATTATTAATTTCAGAATTGCTACCTCACCCTTTTAATATACATAGTGAAATGATGGATAAAACTACAAAGTACGCAACATTAAAAAACGCAAAGTACGCAACATTAAAAAACAAGAAATTGTTCCCAGGTAATAGGTAAACAGGTAATCAGTAAACGTACTACAAATTTGATCTTATCGTATTGATAACGAAACATCATCTCGTACCCCCGGCTCTACTCCTACCACATCTAATAAAAGGAGACAAATAAAATGGCTTACATTGAAGTTACGTTTATTTCAAAACGAGGCGCCATTTCAGCATTCACTCAAAGAATCATGGGAATTGGACAAAAACGTGAGCGAGATGGGAATCGTTGACCCAGAATCTGAAGTAGAATACTTGTTACATGCTCAGCTGCAGGCACAAGGCCATAGGCTTTGTGAAATCAAAGTTGCAATGCCGCAACTATGCGGAAGAACAAACAGTTATTTATTTCACGTTCAGTTCTTTTTTCTCCCGTAGGAAATTGGGCGGCGTTGTCGACAGTCTCATTATAAAAGCAATTACGAGGCGTAGTTGTATAGACATTTGCATATAATTCATCATAAAGCTTTCTCGGTCCCATTGCGGCCATCTTCAGTGCAAAAAACAAGAAAATATCTAATTACAATTTGGATAACAGAAAACTATGACTTGTGAAGTTTGTGTTAATAAAGTAAATTTGTGAACAATTGAAAAAAAGGACAATTTATGAAAATAATTGTTACGATTATAAGGGAACAATGTTTCAAATAACAAATTTACAAAGTGAATTATTTGATAAAAGAGATCAATGAAATATTCGCAAAACAAGAAATGACATGATATAGTTTTTGAAAAAACATAAATTATTATGCTACGCAGAAACGAAATAGAATAGATGAATTAATAATGCAGATGAGCATAGTGACATACGGATTCTGTAGTTGCCGCGGTCTGCGTTGAGACAAAACAGCGAGGGTCAAGAGCATTTCCCTGCTCTTTTAATGTAAGCTGCCAATGGAGAGGGGAGAGGACAGAGGGTTTCAAAGAAATGGGTAGGAGAGTAGAGGAAATTGAATGGGACGTCATTGTGACGAAAAACAGGCGGAAGGTGTTAATGTGCGTGGAAGGTATTTCAGAAGGGTTGCAAGGGAAAGAATTTGATCATTTAACATAGTGTGTTGGGCACAGTTTAATAAATTGTTAATACTTGCGGCTTCTAATTTGAGTCTGTGTTGGATTCTTGAATGGAAATTGAGTGAAAATTTTAATTTCTGAAATTTTTGAGTCACCCTCTACATTGAATGAATGTTTTTCAATAAGATAAGATTTATTGCCAACTTGTTTTACAGAGATAATTTACATTGTTGTTTCTTGGAATTACTAACCATCGATAACCAGTTGTGATTGTTAGCACTACTGAATTTATTATTTATTATCAGCCTACTTCTACGTAGTATTTTTTTGGGGGGCGTGTTTTTTTACAAAATTCTTATTTTTTAACATTTACAATATAAGTTTTTGTGAACATACAAAATAAAAATCCTAGCTTTAAATCTAGGTGAAAATTTACGGAGTAATAATAATAAGTGAAATAAGAGAAAATAAGTGAAAATTTACGGAGATGCAATAGGTATATTTAATTAGACAAAATATATATTTCCATAAATAAATTTATTTTTAATTTATACAGCAAAAACATTTATTGCAATATTTCAGTTAACTTGTTTATATCATTTATATATTATGTTTTTGTCCCTAGAGATGGCTTATTCGCACTTACATGCTTATACATACAACACAACGCAATCCCACTTTTGCGAGCGATGTCTAATTCTCAGGAACGCTTGCAATTAAAAAAACAACAATAACAAGGATTTCAACGAACATGAGACTCGCACCATTATTTTAGGTGTTGTATACGGTATCCGAATACAAAGTTTAAAAGTAAAAACTTGGTCCGTTGTGAGAAAATATTGAAAATAAGGTTAAGGCGTTATGTAAAGTACCTCCCAAAATCAAAAATCATTGTCAATTTCCCAGAGCTTCGAGTTGGTTCAGATCGATCCCGAAATATTAATGACCGGATGTATACATATATATCCGGACGGACAGTCACAGTGACAGACACGGACGCTTTGCCACTTTTTCGTTACGAGGAGCCAGTGATAAGAGTTTTTCTGTCGAAAAATCGCCGATTTCCGGCGCCCGATTGCAATCGCTCTGCTTCGAAGCGAGGCAAAAGTGGGCTTCGCTGGAAGGCGCAGCGCGGCGGGGTGGTACGGAGCCCATCCGCGAGAGAGCTGTCCCTCACCTCGCAACGTCACTCCACGAACCATCTCCGGTTGCAGGATATCGCCATTATATACAATACTAGCGGAAGTAAATCGGAATCTCCCAGGTGTTTATTTATCTACAACCTGTCAGGTAAAATATGAATACCTAGAGTTTTCTAGTCAATGAGTGCTGAAAAAGGGAGTTCACCTTTGTAAAGACCACACAAAAGTTTTTTTCAGATATCCTTTTTTTGTTCTTGATAAGACTAACTTTCAGTGCTCACATAAATCATTCAAACCAATTTTCTGAGGAAAAAAGTCTAAAACTTTACGCAATTGTTTCCCCTGAAAAATAACAGTAACTTTTGTATTATATGTCACTCGTATGACTCGTAACTATGTGATTGGTTTGTAACTTACACTTTTTCTCTAACACAGTGCATCAATGTGTGGTGTCAAGTTATCACCGTTTCCATGGAGGATCAATGCTTTTAATGACAAAATACTTTGACAGAAGGTGAGATTATTGTGAAAACGAATGGAGTTTCCAGACTTCAAGACCCTAGTTGTTAAATTGAGCTTGCTTACGTGACCGTCGTGCTCTGGCTATGCGCCAATATTTGACTAATTTTCACTACTTTTCTATATCTTACAGGTACCTTTTGCTCTTTACTTGTTACAGATAAAATGAAAGAGATTTATATTGTCCGAAGCTGTGGAAAAGAAGTAATACAAATATTTGGTTTAAAAGACGACGTATCGGACAAGCATGTATTTGGACGAGGTTAAAAACTTCCAATTCTTATTTTCTCTATAAATTAATTTAATTTGCATACAGTTTTAAACTATCAGTGAAAGTTGATATAATTGTGAAAAACATTACAAATTCAAATTTTATCTACAACAGTAACGGAAAAACAGCAACTTTGTGTCTCGAATTGTCGAATATAAAAGTGATGGATTTTGTGGACTTTCTATTATGTCCACAAAACACTGTGTTTGTAAAAACATTATTTATTTATCATTTACATACAAGGCAAATTCTCTTGATACAATATTTCCCTCTGTTTGCCTTCTCGGCTGACGTCCCGTCTTGGGTACAGCCGCTGAGGCTATCCATGTGCTCCGGGCCCGCGCCTCCACTAGGCCGGGCGTCACGCCGTCTCCATACGGCGTAGAAAGAGGGGCGGTAGGTCATCCGCCACTGCCTCTCGCTACTCCCGTGTGCGTTCCTCCGCCACGGTTCTGGTCTCGCTGACTGGATCCCGACTCCTTTGCTTGCTGCGAGGGGGCCCGCTAAATACCCCCTTGGGGGCCGCGGCTCGCCGGCTGGGCCCGCCGCCGAGGACGGCGGCGAGTCTCTGCCCGCCCATTCTGGCGTGACAGCCCGCGCGCTTCCTGCCAATACGTGGCTCGGTGGCTCGGTGTTGGTGGTGGTGGTGGTGGTGGACGAATGCACGCGGGCGGTCACAACACTTTCAATTAATTAAGTATAGTAATCTAATTGTATTTATTAGTTTGCAGCTTAGATCTATTTCGTTAAAGAAAATTGAACTCTTTTCCCACTCAATCACATTTAAATACTAATTAGAATCACATTGCCGGTAATTTAAAATAAATAATTTGTAGGATATAGATTTGTAGGATAGATAAATAGATAATTTGTAAATAAATAATTTGTAGCATTTTATAGCTCCCAGACTTTTAGATTACAAAAACGAATTGTACGAATAATAACCAAATCCCACCCACGTGATTCATGTAAGCCTCTCTTTATTAATCTAGGAATTTTACCATTCGTTTATTTACGAATCAGTGGTTTTTGTAAAAAATGACTTGCTTAAGGGCGAAAATATATTTTCAGAAAATGCCGATGTCTATTACTATAACACTCGACGTAGAAATCATTTTCATCAGGTGACAGTATCAACAGCTCATTACAAAAAAATCACATACGATACATGTACATTATTTTACAACACTTTGCCAGATGACATTAAACGATTAAATTCGATAGAAAAGTTTAAATCCCAAGTGAAATCTTTTCTGCTGCATAACTGTTTCTATACAATTAGAAACTATACTGAGCATCACAAGAAAAGTAACATTAATTTTAACAATGATACATAATGCATTATTTACCATTTGGACTGTATAAATGTGTATAAACAACCTGTAACAACTATTGTACTGCAGCCTCCGGGTCAATGACCCCATCTCGATCAGGTTTTTCGTCCAGTTTCCCTGATCCATGAGCAAATGCTGAGATGGCCCCTTGTTTTGCTTCTGGACATAAATGTAACTTCATTTTCTGTGCACGTCTACTAGAATTCAGTGGGAAATAGAATTATTCAAATTATCGTTTCCATGTTGTCGCGGCAGGAAGTATTATTCCGAAGGACAACGTGAATAAGAGCCAAAATGTATTGCTTATTTATCATTGAAAATAGATTTTATTATACGGGAGTTTTTTTGTGATCAGTGAGTTGACGCCCACACAAAAACTTTCACCAAACGGGATACAGTGATCATCATAGGACAGAATGACGTAAATTTGGGTGATCACTTTACACCTGAGCAACATGTTGACAAACTACAACGTGCCGCCCTGAACACGAACATTATAGTCTCGACTCTGCCCTTGTGATACAACAAACCATCACTGCGCAAAGAAATATGGCACGCCAACAAACTGAAACTGCATCTGAGGGGCACACATGTTAAATTATTTGAGCTAAATTTTCTCACAGAAAAACACTTCACCCAGCATAGTCCTCATCTGAACCTTGTCGGAAAACTGCACTCGGTAGCAAGCTTGCAAAACACATCCTTTCACAACCTCGGCAGTATCCTACCCAAGACCCATCCCCACCCACATCTTTAGTTTTCTTCCATCATTCGGAACCCCTTTGGACCCAATTACCTTATCCCCTGAAGTCAATCCTTGTACTACCTCTCCCACTATTCATTCCTCTACATCTGTTGCCCCTGCTTCCTCACCTCCTGTCACTGCTGGGACTCGATACTTCCTTCGACCACGCACTCGAGGTAAAAATGAAATAAATAAATAAATACAGTCTGATGCATCAGAAAACTTCCGTACATGCAAAAGATTCGAATCATATCGTACAATCTCTTTGAAATAAAATTTTTTCAATAGAATTTGTCGAAGCAGCATTACAGTGTGATCTAAGTCAAATAGGTGTTTTTTGCTTTACATAATATTGGTTGTTTCAAAATGTAACTTTCATTTATCTTTAAACTATTTATCATTAAAATGTTGGGATGGGATTCTGGTACTCAAGAAAACATGAGCAGATAATCTTCTCCCCCATACGTCATACACAGCTTTAACTGTTTTTTGAGCAAATAAATGAAATCAAATCAAATCAAATTTACAAGAGTGGACGAGCACTTGCACGAGTCTAGTTGTGAATGATCAAGAGGTCAATATTGATTGTACGATCTTACAAATCAAACAGGATATTGTTAAATTATAGGATACGAGAAAAGTTATTTTGGAGAAAAAGTCGTGCCTAACTACTAGTACATGTTGCTGCGCGTGTTGTCTGAACGTTGAGACGAAGGAGACAGAGAAATGTCTTAAATACAAGAATTGGGAAATCAAGATCAGCTGATTCTGAGGTAGAGAAACAGACCGTCCCGGTAGTTGTTCGGAAATCTGGAGTGTGTTCTGTAAAAATCCAGTACGAACTTGATCGAATTCCTGGGAAGTGAATTGAATTGAATAGCCTGGGAAGTGCAAAATATCACGTGGCATTGAATAAAACAAACATTGAATAAAAATGCTTTATAAATATAAATGTGACACTAAAATTAATTTCGTTACTCAAAAGACCGCAATTATTACTATTTGACGACATATTTTTAAATTTTTCAGATACGTAAAAAGTAATTTCGAAACAATTTTGATCAAACTGGTTTTCAATTAGGTAGAATTGGGAGACTTAAAGTCTGCCATACAACCGGACCATCGGTAACACAGATATAACTGGCAATAAAATGTGTAGAGAGCCTAGAGTTGTTTAAAATCTCTTCGGATAGTTCCAGTGTAGTTTACGATTTGAAATATCATCGAGAGTTTATTATTTCCGTTGCGCATGAACGATCGCATACGTTGTGGAGACTGAGCTTTTCGCACACGCGAAGCGGGATATCCAGCCATATTTTACAAATATAGCTGTGCGCCGTTGCCACTGTTTTGAATATGCATTTAGTTCCCTCTGTTCGTAATCACACCAATGTAATTAATCTATTCCTCTGGGTAAACAAGGGACCAGTGCGAATGTAGATCTGCTTGCTTTGCAATGATATTTGTTCAGAGATTCGTAAGGTCAATCGAAATAGAATATTCAAAAGGAAAATTATTTTTTCTTGTCATTGGAGTGTTCTTGTTTCATTAGGTAAATGGAGACAAAAATACTTGCATTAGTGTTCGGTTTGTCTTTGATAATATGAAAAATATTTTATTTCTCTTAAGAGGAAAGTTAATATTTGATTGACTTCCATTTTAATCTGATTAATCTAATGTCTAGTTCAAATATTTTGTTTCTTATAAATATTTGCATATAAAATATTCTTTGTAATGTCAATTTATACCCACTCATAAATGAATTCTAAAATATTAAGTCACATTTGAAAAAGGGCGTTACAATATATTTCCTTGTACTCACTAGAAGTTAACAAAGATATGGATATAAATGATCGCTGATTTTCAGCACTGGATATTGGAGTAAAGAATAACGTCGAGCATCAGCATTTATTACTGAGTTTGGTGTGGAAGGCGCATTGTATATTCTTGTGTTAGCACCATATTTATAAGTTTTTGTCTGAATTTTCCTGTCATTCAATTGATATCGTAAAATAGCACAGTAATTGATAGCACATTATGTTAAAGGAACCCTCTATCAAAAGAAAGAAAGATGGGAATTGATGAGCTAGAAATGTTTTTTCATCATATATTAATAACTGTTTGATTTTTCTGCTTTCGTGCACTGAACTTCAACCCACTGCGGTTTCATAATTCTAAGAGAATCTATCATCTTAATAAATACATTGGTTATAAAACATCTTGGCAAATGTGTCATCTTGTGGCTCCCGCTTTCGAATCTTAACCACGTACATCGCTGCTTGTGTGCACAGCATACTTATCAAGGATGTCTAAGACTTCCACGGTTGCGAATTGCATACGAATTTTTGTCTTGGGGCAACTGTACATAGAACGATTTTTAATAGGTTGACAGTTTTCCAAAAATATATTCGAGCCTCTGACTCGAGGTCACTTTCGATTCATCAGAACGTTTGCTAATATCTTGCTTTGACACTGCTAAACGAGTATAAAACATTACAAAAAGTCGTGATTTATTTCGAGTACGACCGAAATTTCAGCGTATTTTCACTGGGCTAATAGAACAGTTAATTTTAATACTAGTGTATACTGGTTGAATACACGGAATTTCCTAAAAATGAAAGAAATGAAACAACACAGTACAAACATTCGCCGGTGAGCAATATAGCCTTCAACCAGTACTATGTTCCATGAGTTATCACATATGGAACATAAAGAAATGTATTGGCAATTTGCGCGCGTGCGAATTTTCAATTTTCCGCCCCTTTTGAGTCGCAGTCACCCAGCGGTGGCGGCGGTGGAGACGGAAGCTGTGGCGCATTGCTTATCGGCGCTCCGGCCGCTCCCGGCTTGTGATCGCCGCCATCCCACCCACGCCACACCGCCGCGCCGTCCGCGCGCACATGCTTCCTGAATATTCATAAGACTTTACCGAGCCGCGCGCGGAATATGGACTTTCCGAGCTCCGAATCTACGCACAACCAGATCATTCCCACCCGCCCCGCCCCTCCCGGCCCGCCCCGGCATTGACAAAGAACGCGAACGTGTTCGTTCAGAATTTACAATTTCCTGTTGCTATTTGAAGAACAAAGGAAAATGAGGCTGTAACCAAATTCCGTTGATGTTTCCACGCAACAGTATCGTCAGGGCTGTGCAGTGCGTCGCCCCCTGCTGCACCCCTCCGCCCCCCACATGCATGTCGTCCCTTGTCTCCGAGAGGAACTCGCCGAATTGCGAGCGAATGCACTGGCAGCGGAGATCAAAGGGCGGCCTCCGGCGCGATGCCCCCGCCCCGCGCCTTGGCCCGTCCTCCTCATTCCATTCCGTTGTCGTATCTCCTTCCGACTCCTCCCATCGCTGGCATTTCTTCTCTTTACCGTCTTCTTCGGACTCCTTCGCTCGTTTCAGTCTTCCTTACCTCATATTGCTTCTTCATATTGCCGATTTCCTCTCCTTCTTTCAATTTCTGCTGTTTAACTTCTCTTTTAAAGACCTTCTATAGCTTTCTTATTTACGAAAATAAATCTGATTTATTACACACGTAATATTTTTAAATAATGTCAGTATCTAAATATGTGTCTACCATTTAATTGTTCTTCCTATCGATGTTCCAAACTAAAACAGACCAATTGCAGATTACGTAAAGAGAAATCAAGTGATGCTACAAGACATTTTCTGGAATTAATTCTAAATTTGCAATTTTCAAAAATTCAAAAATTTTAACGAAAATTAGATCGGCGCTATTCTTTTAAGCGTTCCTTGTTTTAAACCGTGAAATAATTTTTTTAAGGTCGAGAGTTTTTTAAAAAACTGATTTTTCATAAATTGCATTAATTTCAAATAATTACGGAAAAACGATGCGCTTTTTGAAAATATTGTACATAGACATTTTAAAGAGCTGATTGTTAGAACAGATTTTCGTAAGGCAAAAATCACTATCGTCAACGTTCTTGTTTGGAAATATTAACGTTTTATAATTTTCGAAAATACAGAACGTTCTCTGGAAATGAGACTAACACCATTTCTTTTACCATCCTTTGATATATATGAATAGAGAATTTTAGAAAACTTTTGGAGCCGTTTTTTTAAAAACTGTTTAAAAAATTGTTCATATTTCATGCCATACAATTCCTATTATCGAACAATTATGTGGTCTTACTTCAACATCTGTATTGTAAAAACAAATTTTATTAAAAAATAAATTAAATTAAATTATAAGTTTCTCGTATTTTGACAATAAAATTAGTTTTTTTTATTTAACACATTTTTTCTTTCACTAAGTTTATGACGTTTAGGAGCAACGCAGGCCCCGTATCAAACAAATTACAAATATAATGTGTTGTATTTTAGCATGTGCAGTAGATTTTACATCATGGACTGAGGTGATCTGCAAAACATGAATTAAAATAAACATTTTAAAATTCATTAAATAAAAGGTGCTCGTATGACAGTGTTTTAAAGACATTGATTAAAAACCAAGTAGAATAAATAAAATAAATTAAGATATTGGAGACGCCTATGATGATGTTTCCATAAAATCACCATATAATTACATAATTATTGGTTTATTTAACGTTGTGGTCCATTGTCAGTGGGCGTGCCGTATGGTGCAGAAAGGAAGACATATGAAGGTGAGGAAGGGGGGGAAGGGGGGGGATATGACGTTAGGAATGGAAGAGTTTATTTGTTAAACTAGTTACTTGTAAAGGAATACGGTTACAATGTCATATAAGTTGGTAAAATTGTTCTACCATACTATTCATTGCTTCGTCAAGTTTAATATTTAAAGTTTCGGAAACAAAATGAGAATGTTATGTGGGTTCTTTATCTAGAAACTCATATGCATCAAAATTGATCTTTTGATATAAGTTGAATCTGTGGCGTGATATAAAATTCCATTTGTTGGGAGGGGGTAATATTATTTTTGTGCTCATTTATTCTCAGAGCAAATTTCCTCGTTGTTTAAAATGCATAACAAAGGTCATAGTCATTGCATTTTATTATATAAACGACATTGTGAGAGTCCCCTGTCTGAATAGGATCATTAATTCTATTGATGCGATTATGTTAACTTTGAATTTTAAATGTGATTGATACTTTTTGTTGGTGTTGTAATTCAATTATTGTAGATATTGGAAATATATGGTAAGATTATGTTTGGTCCATCCATTTATTTCATTGTGCCAGGTCTTTTGAATTGGCTGTCAAATGGGATGTCTTGCTTCTTTGTAAATATTGTAGATCATTTAGCTTTCTCGCCCATACATCGTAAAAGCAGAAAGTTTTGTATTCTTGAATTGTAATTTTCGACAAAGCTCTTATTGCCGGGCCCTGGTGACGAAAGAGAGAATAAATATTGCTTCTATATAGAGTAAATTATTTCACGTGTAGTCAGAACAGATGTTTCGTAGGTCCTTGATACCTTAAAATCGATTGACGGCAAAACGTCTGTCCGTCTGTGGTCAACACTAGTGCCTAAACCGTTCAGACGATATTCATTGAACACTATGAACAACCTCGAGGCCTTTCGAGTTTGAAACGGTTTGATTTTTAAGGGTTATTTACATGAAGTCTGAAGAGCAGTGTCAATTTGTTCTCAAAAATTGCGCCAAATTTTGTCGATTAAACTTGTTGTTGAAGGACGCTTAATAAAGCCGAGGGAATGATTTTCGTTGAAACTTCTGAACTCTCGAAAATCGACAACTTTCAAAATTTTCGGCGAATTCCTATACTACACTATTAAAGATGAATTATTTATGTGGAAGAAATCTATTGTTCAAAATCAGATCGTGAAATAAGGGCATGTGCAATTTCCCTAAAATATAGATTTAGAAATTATTTAACATAATTTTGCGTTAGGGGCTCCAATGACCTGAGATAGAATCTCGGCGCGGAGAAAAAATTGTTAGTTGGAAACACTTTTGCAGGTTTATGTAGTAGGACAATATTGCGTAGCCGTTACAAATAATGAAAGCAAGTATTTGCTCTTGTAGCACTACTAGCTTCTTTATTACATTTTGGCTCTACGTGGGTCTCCTTTTCTTCAAAAGTTTCAGAGTTAATTCCCTACTCTGTTCCCTTCTTTTCCCTCCCTGATGAACCCTTTATCCTTTGCATTTCTCCATCTTCCTCCCAAACTCGTTATTAACCTCTTGACCTTTCTACGGTTCAGGAGATCATTGAAACCCGGGTAACATAAAAAATCTGAAACGTGTACAGAAAAGAAAAAGAAACAACTTTTCAAAAGAGTACAAGCAATTAAAGTTGGCATTCAGTCTTGTTAATTCACAAAACACGATGTAATAATTCAATGAGCTCTGTAAAGAAAGTTTTCTATTTATCAGTTTCCAAATGCGCCTCTCTTCAAAAGTTTTTTTAAATAAATCGTGAAAAGCCAGATGACAATCATTTCTTCATATTTACTCATCTTTTGTATGATCTACATTGTCGCAGAAATTTGGAACAAACGAAAAACATGAGAACATTATCTAAGGCTCCGCTCAGGGCCCCGCTCTGCTCCCGGCCCCCCTCCGCTCCCGGCCCCGCTCCACTCCCGGCCCCGCTCCGCTCCGCTCCCGGCCCCGCTCCGCTCCGCTCCCGGCTCCGCTCCGCTCCCGGCCCAGCTCCGCTCCCGGCTCCGCTCCGCTCCCGGCCCCGCCCCGCTCCGCTCACGGCCCCGCTCCGCTCCGGTCGGCACTCCCCTCCTGTCCCCGCTCTTTTTCCTTCTTCACTCCACTATCGTCTCCCCAATCCGATCCCGTCTCCGCTCCGCTCATATACCCGTTCCGCTCTCGTCTCCTCTCTGCTCCAATCCCCGCTTTGCTCCCGCCCTCACTCTTGTCCCCGTTCCTGTCCCCGCTCCATTCGAGGAGCGGGAGTTGGCGCCGTGCGTGGCCCCGTCAGATCCTCCTCGGAAGGTGTGCAGAGGAAGTCGACCTCTGGCTCCGCTCGGCGCTCCGCCCCTCCGCCGCGGCTCCTCCGTGAAGCAGCACTCGATCTGCGCCGCCCCGCCCTATCGGTCTCGATCTATCCTCGTATCGCCCCGCCCACTTCCGACCCCGCTGCCCGTTGATCGATCTGTTGCCAACTGCTACACTTATTATTCCCATTTATCTAGCGCCTGTTTATCCCAAGAGATGGAGATGTTCATTCCCCGCTGAAACGTGAGATCAGGCACCGATCACACGTCGACTTGCGGGGGCATTCTCCACTAGGCGTCGATCCAGCGAGGCACCGCCACAGCCAGGACAAGCTCTTAGTTCCTGACGTGTCTCCTGACATTTGTGATGGTCTAGTGGAAGTAAGTGTGTGTGTGGAGTCTGCAAGGAAGATGTTAGGATGAGGGAGAGGAAATAGTAATTGCTCGCGATCCATTGCCCGTTTGTTAAGGTACTTTTCCGGCACTGAACATCGCGGTATTGCTCTGCGGTACTGATTCGAGATACCACAAAAACCTACCGATCTAAACGGCTGACCGCTAGAATTCTCCTCCAGACAGCGTCTGAATTGAACTTATCTACCTAGTTGTGTGGATCCGTCGCCACCGTCGGAACTGAAAGCCTAGTACCTTCAGGTGAGAATCGCTGTGAAAACAACTGTATTACTGCCTTTGAGCTAACTCAGCCGGTCCCCGATTCCGCCTCACCGGCTGCTCTCAAGTACCTCACACCCCACCCTTTCTCAGCCGTCCTTTCTCTTTGAACTTCAAACGTGTCGACTACCCGCCTTTGCTGGCAGTCTCGCTAGCATTTTGTAGCAAGGCTCCAATCCAGCTTTCCTTTTAATCTCTGCATTTTCCTCCCCTTCCCCTGTCACAAGCTCCATTCTTGCACGTCACCATATACTACAACCTGATGCCTTCATTTCCGTTTACATACATACGCACTCCCACCTGTTTTATTGTTCCCACACGGACATGTCATTTCTGCACCCAATTCACGTTTGCGTTTCTTCATGACCCCAAGCCATCGCCTCCTTGTCGCACAGCTTCAACTGCGTGCTCCACGTCGATTCTAGACTTTATTTCCGACTAAATATCCGTCCCCTTGCGTTACGGTCCTCTGGTGTATCTATGGTATTTTACTCATTTTAAATATACGCATAAATTGGCGGAAAACTATGTAACCTCCTGCCATGTGAGACGTGTCTATGCTGTCGGTATGTACCCAGGAGAACTGAGAAAATACAATGAAAGAGTTTGACTGACAAAGGCAGATATTTCATTATGTATGTCAGTCTTCTCATGGACTGTGGAACATATACTATGTTATTTCAGTCTTTTTAAGAACTATGTTCCTTATATTCTAATTTATTGCAGTGATACACGAGTGTTTTATATATTTTTGAGCAGTGTGCGGGCTGTCCGGAAAACCATTTTGCATGGCCTCATAATCCAATCCTTCACCACCCCGTCCCGCTTCACAACCCTGCCCCGCCCCGCCCCGCCCCTCCCCGCCCCGCCGTCCCTCGCCACTCAGTTCCCCGCCCACGCCGTCTCCCGCCACTCCGCTCCCCGCCCCGCGCCGTCCCGCTTCACAACCTCACCACTCCGCACCCCACCCCGCGCCGTCCCCTGCCACTCCACTCCCCGCCCCACGCCCCGCCCCACGCCGTCCCTCGTCACTCCGCTCCTTGCCCCGCGCCGTCCCTCGTTGCTCTACTCCCCGCCCCGCGCCGTTGATCGCGACTCGCCAACGCCTCTCCGGTCGTTGCCCTCTCGCGCCTTGCCGCTGGGTCTCCTTCAGCGGCGTGTTGCAGAGGTGGATGCTGAGCGCCACGATCCCTTTGCGCCGTGTGCTGATGGAAGCGCCTCACGTCTATTCAGCTGAGGAGCGCGTGGGACGCCTCGCGCCCCGCCCCGGGCGATCCGCCCCGCCCCCGTCGCCCAACGCCTCCTCCGCACACAGCGGGACGCGAGACGCACGCGCAAGTCAAACGAAGGACAGCGCCGCGGGGAAGCCCTCTATTGGCGCAGCCTTCCACGCGAGAAATAAGCACGTGGGGGGGGGGCTATTTATGGACGAGGTTCAGAGAGGGTTTGTTAGCACAGTTGCGCGCCGGCAAGTACAGACGCTAACCTGCCGCTTTGTGGACTTGAAAGTCCTGGGTCTGAATCGTGAGGCCGATTTTGGACACCAGCCGCCACAGTTGCTGCGTCAGAGCGGCGAGATGAAATACTCCGCGCCGCCAGCCCAGCTGCCCTGATACGTCGTGTCTTTGGCTCCCTCACCCCTTTCCGGCGAATATCTGGTCCTACCAGCCGCACATTTCAAATGTCCTAGGAGCCTCAGGCAAAGTAACTTCCCCCAACAACGTTTCAAATTTCACGGGTCGCGACGTCACCATAATCTATATAGGGATTTCCACTTTGGTGAACATTCTGAGTACCGTCCAGTACCGTCTAGTGTTGTTCACGGACGAAGAGCGCTTTTTAGGAAAAATTCTTCTTCAGTGTTTAGGACACTCAAAACATGGATGTTGATTATACGACGTATACGAAACAATAATGTACTACGTACCAGAAAGTAGTATTCTATGTGTCAGAGCAAGAAAAGTACATTTGTTCCGAATCAGGTACATTTTTTTTTTTAAAGAAATTGCATTTTTCTGCAGCATTACGATACTTCAAACACACGCTAGTTCAAATCGGATGTAAATAGAATTTGACGCGCCCTAAAAGATGTATTAATTTTTCAACATTGTGAATCTCTGTTATTGCCCATATCCTCTTTAGGCATTGGACCCCCCGCATGGACGTGTGTTATACACTTCTATTAGGGATATTCGAGGAGATACGTGGGGAGCGGGTTGCTCGCTTTATTGCAAAATTGCACGTTGGGGGAAGGGAAGAATTTGAAAGTGGATCTACACTACAAAAACAAATGTCTCACTTGATGATAATGCTGTAGGATAGACACGCAATGTGTCCTCTAAAAATTTTTTTTCATTAAAAATGTATTGTTCAGGGAATAGACGATTTTCAGTACGAAATTATGTGAGGACGTGTGCGTTGCTAGCACGTAAAATTAGGGGTGTATCAAAGGTAGATTTTTTCTCCGTGGAATGTTATTTAGCAACATTTTTTCAGTTGTTTTATGGAAATTATGAACGTGTCAATGGTATATTAAATTAATGGTGATAAAATAGCACGTACGTTCTCGCCCGTATTTTAACGCAAAATAACGCGAAAAGTACTCAAAGTTTCGAAAAATTGTACATGATGTTATTTCAGAATCCAACTTAAAGGAACAGATTTCATTAAGCGAAAACAATTGTCTTTATAATTGTAGCAGTAGGAAGTCGCCGAAAAAGTTTTGAACTTTTACAATTATCGAAAAATTAGGCTTTTCAACGAACATGAGACCTGCACCGCTATATATACTTAGGAGGACCGAGAAAATACAATAAAAGAGTTTTGACTGCCAAAGGCAGATATTTCATTGTGTATGTCAGTCTTCTCAAGGTCTACGGAGCATATACTATGTTATTTCAGTCTTTTTAAAAACTATGTTCCTTACGTTCTAATATACATCCACCACACTATCCAACAACAAACCGTAATAAAAAACGATGGAACCATTTTTTCGAAAATTTGGAAAATATCCCAGAGGCTTCATGTAAAGGACCCCCTAAAAATGAAATATCGGTTTCAAATTCAAGGGGCCGCGACATCAACCAGATCAATTACGAAATATCAATTTTGGAGCAAATTGGCTGAACAGTTTAGCCACTAGTGTTGCTCACAAGGACAGACGGACGGACAGACCGGCAAGTGTTCTCCCATCATTCGCTTTTTCGGTACCAAGTACCCACAAAACGTGGATTCTGGCTACACTACGTGATAGTAGATTTTTTGTAAATTTAACAACTGGACTTATCTAGTTTTTCGTTACCAGAGGCCTGTAATAAGAGATTTTCTGCCGAAAATTCGCCGTTTTTTCGCGCAGTATTACATATCTTTCTCTCTACTCAGTAGCGAGAAAGTATAAAGGCGGAGTTATGTCACAGCTTCATGTCGCATTGCCGCCACATCGCACACGGCAATCGCTTCCGTTGAAAAGTGGGCGCCACTATTTCCCCTGTCACGCCAAACAAATGTGCCGGAGCGCAAGCTGAGTGGAGTATTGTTTGTATCCTTCCACGCATGAAAGTATTCGTTTGAGCCTTCATTTCACCGTTAACTGGTTGCAGGCTGTAAGATCAATTGATTGCCTCTTATGCGAAGCACTAACACCTCAGTGGTGCATAGACGCGATCCTCATCACCCCGTGCCTCCATCTTGTTCTTGGACTATTACAAAGGTCAAGTCGTTCGACTCTCTAATTACGCGTCTAGTATATAAAATTTTAACTTTGTTTTTACCCCCACTTTTAGCCCCAATTCCCTCTCCCCCAAATCCCCAATTTCACAAACATGCAAACAATTAGTATTATTGACGTTTGAGGTGAATCACTTAAAGATACTTTTTAAGGAGCTATATATTTCCATATTGTAAGGGTAGGTCACTGACTTTAAGTGAAAAGTTACTGGTTGCTGGTTGTCATAAGACAAACACTCATTGCGTATTGCTGATTTATTAATAACCAGAAACTTATATAAATATCATGGAAACGATAAATCTTTGACGAAAATTTTACTCTCTCGAAAAACAACTATGAATAGAAAACATGAAACAGAATAATTATTAACAGACTTTCTCAAAATTATCTACAATACTTATCTAAATACATTTGAATGCAAAAATGTAATTACTAGACAGTTCAAGTCCTCCATCCCTCCTTGCCACTTTCCAGCATCAATACCTCACTCAACTTCACCCGACGGTCAGCACAGCAACACACCTAACGGAATCCTGCAAGGCAAACGTAACTACTTGGGTGTCCGGGAGACACCGCGTCCTGACACAGCTACCAACGTTTCGACCGCCATTCTGCAACCTTCCTCAGGACGAAATACGCGGCGGTCGACTACGCATGAGTTTCTATAGGATTCCCCTCCCCCGTCAGCCGGGCCGTCGGTCGATGATGAGAAAGCATCGGCCAATCAGGCAACGGGCCCCCTGCGAGAAGGCGCTCCGTCCAAAGTCGCGCGTCAAAGAACAGCAAGAACTGCGCAAATTTTCACTGCCTCCTTACTCTCCTCAGTTCCCAGCGGCTTTCCGTGGCTACGAAGAGGGTATTTACGAAAAGAATGGCTTGGCCAGTTTTCCGTGTGTGGAGAGCTACGGCCGATGTTTTGGCATTCTTGTATAATTATAACTGTTCTTGTTGAAGGAGCAAATGTGTTCTTGTAGCCCGTTCGTGAATTGTTCTCCCCGTTTCACCGATGTAACTGTGGCCGCAGACGCATGGTATCTCGTATATCCCATAAGAGAGGGACCCGGTATTTCATGCTTACTAGCTTTTGACCGAGTTTTTCATGTGCTTTGTAGACCTTCTTGTCGAAGCGGCTCAACATCTTGCCAATTTTGTCAGTGAGTGCTTGTATATAGTATAGCATGGCCATCTTGCTGTTGGCATCGTCGCTAGGTGTAATGGTATCAGCAGTAGAAGTGTCGCTGCCTACCCAACAGCTTAGTTTTCTCAGCGTTAGCACTGTATCCTTTTGCTCGAAATGTTACCTTGTGGATCTCTATTTAACAGTCTAAGGATTGCCCATCATAAACACGTTTCTCTGATGGCCAGAGTTAAAAAAGGTTCAGTTGGCGGGTGATAGTGAGAGACGGCGTGCAGGTAGCGGTTGGTATGAGTCGGATTCCTGTAAATACTATGCTCTGCTATTAGCTTTCCGACCCATCAGCACGTCGAAGAAGGCAATTTACCCCAATTTTCCATCTCCATAGTGAACTTTATTTTGGTATGTGTTAGCGAGGGGCTGGATGTAGCCAGATAAGAATTGAGGGCCATTACACAACTAGAGTATTGTCCACATATCGCAGCCATAGGTTGAATTAAGAGGGGCATTCTCGAGCGCTTCCAATACGAAAGCTTCCATGAATATGTTCTCCACCACAAAGTTGAGGGGAATCTCCATCACCAAAGTAGAGGGGCATCTCCTATGCAGCTCCCGGGCAAAGGCTTTCACCTCGCCTATGCCCTCCCCTTCCCATTCCGACCTTCCTCTCCTCCTTGCCCCTTCGCTCCTCTCCACCTCACTCAACTCCTTCAGTCGCTCCAGCAACGCAACCCATCTGACGGCATCCCCTATGCAGATCCCGGGTAAAGGCTTTCACCTCACCAATGCCCGTCTCTTTCCCACCCACCCCCCGCCCCATCACCCCTTCTTGCCCCTTTCTAACGTCTCCACCTCACTCCACTTCACCCGACGCTCCAGCACCGCGCTCCGTCTGACAGCATCCCATAGGCAGCTCCCACGCATTCGCTTTCCCCGGCCACTGCCCGCCCCTCCGCCCCTCTCACGGTCTCCACCTCAATCAACTTCACTCGACCCTCCAGCACCGCCACCCATCTAACTGCATCCCCTGCGCAGCTCGCAGGCAAAAGCTTTCACCTCGCCACTTCCCGCCTATCCCCGCCTCCCACGCCTTTACCTCCCCGCCTTTCCCCTGCCCTCACCCCTGCTTCGGTCCCTCTCTCTCAAGCAACTTCACTCGACGCTTCAGCACTGCCGCCCATCTGACGGCATCGCCTCTACCTTTTGCAAGCAAACGTCCTCACCTCGCCACCGTTCGCACCTTCCTATTCTGCCTCTCCCACCCCGTCCCCGGCTTCAATCAACTTCACCCAACACTCCAGCACCGCAGCCCATCTGACGGCATCCCCTGTGCTGCTCCTAGGCAAACGCTCCCCCCCCCGGGTGACACGCGAGGCGCCTGCTCCTTACAAAGCGCTCCAATTACGCTCCTCGTTATCGGTTATTTACATTCCGAGTGCGTCAGCTCTTCACCGAGGAGCTGGTGCGGCGGAGGGGCCGGGGCGGGGGCGGGGGCGCCGGATTCGCTTACCGCGGCAAAAGACGATCTCCTCTGCCTGCCCGCCGCCCCCGCCGCCCCCGCTGCCGCCGCCCGCGCCCGTCCCATTCTTCAGCGGCCGCTGCTCTTCCCGGGCCGCTTCCATCGCCCCGGGCGGCTGGCAACGGGCGGGGGCGGGCGGGATTGGGTCGGCGCACCGCCGCCGCCCGACCGCGCCGACTTCTCCTTTCCCCGCCAACATCCGACCACCTTCCTGCCACCGTCGTGGCCTCTCTCGGCTCGACCCAACTCTGTAATGGCAGTTGTTTCCAAAAATTTCGTTTGCATGAGGAAATTTATGGAGTACTTTTTACCTTGTCGCTCTCCTTCTTTTTCTTCTTCTTCTTCCTCTTCTTCTTCAAGCACTGTACCGTTGCGAACTCATTGATTTCTCCATGTTGTTTTCGCTCGTCCAGCAGACCGTTTCCTTTACGGTGATATTGCGTACCTTTCTGTACGTGATTTGTCCACGCATTCCTGTATTCTTTTATTTTTTCGTTTAAGTTAAATATCCATAACTTACTATTAAAACACTCCTTTATTATTGTGTTCTGATGTAAATCCCAATTGTGATCTCAGAAATCCCATTTCAGAAGTCAGAACTCTCCTGATTAATTTGGTATTCACTACCCACGTTTCGTTTTCATCATTGCCATCTACTGTTTTATAAAATTTTAGGGGTTGTCATTCCTTGCCTTGTTTTTAGGGTTCTTTTAGTATTCCCTCAAATAGGATAAAAGAACCTTCAAAATAACTTTTTTGGTATTTTAAAACAAATTTATACAGCAGCTATCCTAAAAAATGGTTTTTAATTTTGTGAATTACTTTCTACTTTTGAAGATCACTTGCTCTTTGTTATTCCCCAAAATCAGATGAAAATATATGAAATATATTTAGTTCTGTACTGCACATTTTTTATTATTATTGTTATTGTTATTATTATTATTATTATTATTATTATTATTATTATTATTATTATTATTATTATTATTATTATTATTATTATTATTATTATTTGTAAATGGGCATTTGAATAGTGTCTCAAATGAAGTTTTGTAAGCAAGTACTCGCAGGGCCAGTTGACGCTTCGATTCCGCCGTATGTTTGTGCAAAGCATAATTGCCAAATCATTTTGCAAATTTATGCATTACGCCAACATAGTTTATTCCTCGAACTCGCGTCACATACCATGGTCCTCCGAACTCGCCCACGAATGAAGTCACTTTTGATTTGTAAGGCCTAAGACAGCAACGCGTCACTTGCCATGCCATTTAACGTAGCTCGCAGAGAAATTTTTTCGAACCTTCGAGTGGATATTATCACCCCAAGAAGCCCGAGCCTCAGGAGACAAATGAGCTTGCTCCAGTCTCTTTAGACGACCGCAGTCCTTTCCTCTAGAGCACTGCAAGTGAACCGTTTATTGTAGAATTAACCAATGATATATTTTACTAAGCTTCAATGAACGGAGAAATTGATATGAAAACTAAGCAACCTTTCACCGTGTGAAAGGTGTCTATGGATTTATTTGATTGACCTTTGGAAAACTCCAAAGGAAATTAAACAGGTTTGATTTTGACTGCAATATGAAAATACTGGATGGTGTTATCCCGCCTATTCTCAACCTGCACGTACCAACTGAATTCTGAAACTCGCTGAGTCACTTCTTACGACGTTGAAATCATGTAACCATGCATGGCTTCAATGAAAAGTCAAATGTAGTTTCAGCTAAAATTAAGTTAGTTTTAATCCGCTATTAAGACCCGCCTCTAGCTGCTTAAGCGGTAAGGCAGTAGATGAATGTATAGCAAACTATAAAATGAATTTCCGCCTCCACAGGAGCACTGTGAGGAGAGCGGTGACTGCAAGGTCGCCTTGTTGCCCTGTTCAGCCGCTTCAGTTCGATGAGCGCTCGAGGCTCCACAGGGTCCCCCGGGGGCGACGGGGGCGGGGGCGGCGGGCTCGGGCGACCTCTGTCCACACTTACGACGGGCAGCCTGTGGCCCGCCCGCACCGCCCGCCCCTTGGGTCGTTGCCTTGGTCGTTGCCTCGGGCAGGGACTCGAGCGGATGGGACCACTCCACTAGTTGAAAATCTGCCGACCTGCAGTTCGGGAAATTTTGAGAGTCGTGCAAACACGATATTTTGTTATAGCCAACATATTACGATTTCATTTCATTTGATTTATTTTCCTCAAATAACAGTAAAAGCAAGGGGGAGATGTAAAATCAGCGTACCTTGATTTACTCTATCAAACTAGCAAAAATAGAGCTCAACAACACGGGTGAAGATATTTTTGACAAAAACCAAAGACAAAGGTCCATCTCAGCATTTGTTCAGTGGATCAGCAAAACTGGACGAAAATCCTGATCTATTTGAGTTCAGCCAAATGCCTGTAACAAGAGTTCTCCTTCAACTTCGTGGTCTATGACACATCTCCATCAGGTATTACGTCCAGTTTTCCTTGATCCTTTGAGCAAATGCTGAGATGGCCCCTTGTTTTGCATTTGGACATAAATGTAATTCATTATGTCCACGATTTGATGGGCACTACTTTTGTTACATGTTCAGTAATAGAGCCCGGGTTGTAAATTTGCTAATTATTTAGCAATGAGGAACCAAAAAATCTGTAGTCCCAAATGTAAATACGTTGTTGGAAGTGATTACTATTCGGAAGTGAATATTTAATTTTCAAATGTTGCAAACTTCACTTCTTGGGCACTTTAAATCATTATTGTTAAATAATGTTATGTTAATTGTTAAATAATGTTAAATTTTACTAGTACGTACAGCAAAAGGACACAGAATGTGTTCTGAAACTGTAGAAAACATGCGCAGAATATACTTCTCCAATATACGTCGTACCGGCTGAGGTACCTCAAGGCATCAACTGATGTCACTGCAGTGCCTCTTACCGTGCGGTGTTAAGGGTAGAGTTCCGACGCGACAGGATTTTCGACACTAGCTAGATAGCTAGGTCGAATTCAGGCGGTGTCTAGAAGAGAATTCCAACGGTTGGCTGCTTTGATCGGTAGTTTTCCGTGGTTTCCCCGATCAACCCCAGGCGTATTGCCGGATATACTTCCAAAACCAAGCCACGGATCGCGCGCAAATCTTCTTTCCTCTTTCTTGCCCTATCCTCATCCTCACTTACACGTACTTATTCTCACATGCATTTTACTATACATTTCGGGAGACCAGTTCAGAGTTTAGAGTTTCTCCGAGATGGGGCAGTATTCCGCTGGTGGAAGATAACTTGCGGGAAAACTCTGCTAGCCGATGTGTATCTCGACGCCAGATCTCACCATACAGCGAGGGAAGATCACCGCCATTTACCGAGGAAATACACAAGTACAATACTAATGACCTTAGCATCACCCCTTTACGTCGCATACGTTTCACTTTTCTTTCACGAAAATAAATGAAATCTAAAAACATCTTTCACTCTGTCCATTTCCTTGAACATTGTAAAATGTGTGGCATTATCTGCTTATTTTTATTTGTTAGATAGATAGATATTTATCATTCTTCAGGTAGGTATATACAACCTGGTGGCAGAACTCTACAATTCACATATTACTAATATCAACTTTAAATTATTTAACAACGTCACTTTAAATTATTTAAAGACATAATAATAATAATAATAATAATAGTAATAATAATAATAGTAATAATAATAATAATAATAATAATAATAATAATAATAATAATAATAATAATATGCTAACAATAATAGCATTAACTACATTTTATGGTTGACCAGCACAGTTATTTGAAACTATTAAATACAAGATTACACGACTTTTTAATTACACTTCACTTCACTTTCACTTCACTTCACTTCACAACATATGAAATTCACTTCTCTTTCTACTTCTATACTGCACTACACTGCACAACACTTCACCACACTTCAATACAATACTACTTTGAATATAATTATATATTTAGAACAGGAACGCATTTGATAGTAATTAACACAATAATAATAGCAATAAAAATATCAATAATAATCAAATAATAACTGATATAATAATCCAACTTACTAAATTAATAAAGTTTACAAATACCATTAGTTAATTTATTGTTAAATCTTTGAACACCTAGAGGACAGGGTTCCAAGGCTGTCGCAGGTAACTTATTCCAGTCCGTTATTGTTCTATTTGTAACTGAAAATTTTCCAACATCTGTACTCTGTGGCCTCAACTGAATTTTGTGCTTGTGATCCCCCCTACTAAAGTACGAAGGTCTACCCAATCGGATGTAGATATCTTTCCAAGCTGGATAACCGGCATACGCTTTGTACAGGGCACAGAGTCTTGCCTTAACTCTCTTAATTTCTTGAGACTCCCATTCAACATTCTTCCTATTCCCTTGGAAAGTAAGTGTATATGTTCTTCTCTGTACTCTATTCAAATATTCCTTTTGGGAATTTCTATAAGGGTTCCAACAAACAGCCCCGTATTCCATTAATAGACGAACTAGAGATAAATAAGCTAATTCTCTCGCTTTCGCAGTACTCTTTTTTAGTATTCGCAAAGTAAAATGCAAGGACCTCCAGGCTTTCCCTACGACACAGTTTACCTGATTTTCCCAACTCAATTTGCTATCAAAAATTATCCCCAGGTACTTACAAGACACGACTCTTGGAATGTTTTCGTTGCCTAAACGGTATTGAGTTTCATTGTATTTGCGGCCCCTACCAAACGTGATGGTTTTGCTTTTCGAACTATTTATTGTCATGTCATTTTTTCAGACAAGAAGTGCAGTTACAAGGTAGCGTCACGCATTATTACACCCCTCGTGCCTCAGTTACAACTGAATTCATCAATTCCGTGGGCGTGTTTCGAACCCACAGTTGCGTACTTGGTCCCTGTGCCTCGAACCTCTGCGCCGCCGACCGACTAAACGAGGCGGCAAAAAGCGGGTGGAGGTGCCGGGGATTTATGTGGATGGCTGCTCATGAACTAATGTGCAGCTGAGAAAGTCAAGGAAATGTCAGAGTTTTGGCAACTTGTTAGACCGTGCGGTAGGAATCGATGGCTCCCCTGCAAGGTTTGGCACGCGATGGAATTTTCGTGACACGCGACAGAAATGTCAGATGGATATATTTTATAGCAGTGTTTTCTTATTCTTTCCTTAATGTGTGGTATTAAGCTAACATACATATTAGTAACTCGCGAACATTCATTTCACTTATAGTTCAACAGGTTTTCGTGACTTTAAAAAATAACAGTTTATTGAGGTAACACTTTATTTGTCGCATCCGTGAAGGAATGAAGATGTTAGTTTTTGAAAGTTTTAAATATGACTATCAATCGGTTGTATTTATACTCAAAATACTTAATAGTTATCTACATTACTTCATTTTGTAGCTCTCATTAACAATTAATTTTGATGGGTTTTTATAAAATTTATAAAGCTAACAGATTAGTTTATAGATGTTATAAAATATTTGTGTACAATAATTGTTATTTTCGCAATATAGGCCATATATTTTAGCTGCAACCTATAGCCTCTGGCCTGATGGATGGTCTGAATAGTGGCGTTGATACGGTTCTCACGACACTTTACTACTCAATATATGTTACAAAAAGACTGAAGTTTCTTGAAGAGTTGCTAATTTTTTGCCAAATTGCCTTTCTATTTTGGTTAATTCTCTGGTGGCAGCAAAGATATGGTGACAATCACAATGATTAGTAAGGTTTCAAAATATTTTAATAATGAGGTAATAATGTATTTAATATTATAAATAACCAGACATGACATGTTTCGGAAAACTTATCCTAGTATCACTGACACTGCAGTGAAGAAAATTGTCAAATCAAATTTAATTAACATATGAAAAGAAACTAAGTTGGAACTGAACCGAACAACGTAAAATCTGTGGAAATAGGATATTTACCCAAGTATCATGGATTAAAAACGTGGAAATTAAATTGTCACCATCTGTGCAGTACTGTCACTTACTGAAAAGGGGAAGTTGAAGGAGGGAGGAAGGAGAAAATGGAGAAACTAGTTAACGGAGAGTTTTAAAATGAGGTTGCATTTTAAGTTGCGTTTCATCATGATCTACTAAAACAGGAGTTTTGTATAATTTTAGAATTTTCTTCCAAACTTTCTAAAATCATAATTTTATTACTTTCATTTCCGATATGGAGGATTTTGAAATTTTGAATATGGACGACGAGTGATTTTGTCGAATTAGATTGCTAACGAATATAGAATTGTCTAATTTTATTCTCCAGACTCTCATATGTTAACTCATTATACAGGAAAAGTTCGTACCTCTTTGGCCACCGTATGCGGAAATACAATTATTCCATTTTAATAAATAAACACCACTTCTATCCAGGGTATTGGGTATTTATTGACAAGAAGTTTCTACAGGGTAATAGGAATTTTATATACTATTGATATTGTTTACTGAAAATTGACTCTCTATTTATCTACAGGTCCTACGTTTTTGATACTTACGAATTATTTCTTTTCTAAGGGAAAAGTATGAAAATTATGAAATTTTTTAATTATTTAATTTATTTTTGAGTAATCAATTTCTTAATGATACAAGGAATGTACACTAATGGAATGTAACCGTTGAGTCATTAAAAATTGCGACTGCGATAAGTTACTGTGCGCTATCAATTTTTAGCCGAGTGGAGTAAAATGGTTAGTAGAGATGTCAAGTTGTCATTTCATTTAAATTACAAATATGTGGAATTTAAAAAATTGAAGTTGTGACCTTTCAAAAAGTGTCTATTTCTAAGGTTTTAACGCAAAAGTACTAACATTTCATTGGAAAAAATTACATTGATTCAATTTTCAATTAGTGAAATGTGTTAGATTGGACTTTCCCTTTTCTTCTTGTAAGGTATTAAAGTAGCGTGTAAATATAGGTTAAAGAATCATATTTCAATGGTGTTTTACTTTCTCGACCCCTCCCTTCTACTCCTTATTTAGTAGGTATTCTATTGAGAAATATTGTGAGTTGCAAGAGAAAGTATTTTAATCGTTCCCCACAAAACGGCGATTTATTGATAGAAAAACTAATTACTTGACATTGGTAACGAAAAAGTGGATAAATCTTGTTTCTTTTATGGGTCTTCCATATCGACAAATCGATTGACTGCAAAACGTGTCTGTCTGTCTGCCTGTTTATCTGTCTGTCTGTTTGCCTCCCTCTCTATATATGTGTGTGCCGACCTGTCGATCTTTCTGTCTGTCTGTCTGTGTGTGAGTCTGTCTTTGGTCTGTCTGCGTATCTGTCTATATCTGTTTAATGTTAATGCAATTTATAAAAGAAACATCTTAAAAACCACTCCAATTTTTTTATTTTTTTCTATTGATAGAACAAGGGACGCTTAAGATAATGGCGTAGATATCATTTTTGCAGAACTCTCTGAATGTTCTAAAATTGCAAAAGTTATAAATAAAGTGAGACGTATGTGGTGCTGAAGCATCACCAGTTTCTACTGTCGCACAGAAAGATTTTTTTCACAAACGCCCGTGTGAAGTGCTGTGTATTATTGGCTGCATCGCTGCCTGCTTTCGGGCGTCTTCGTTCCCGGAGCGAAGGCGGAGCGCAGACAACTGCGCAACTGTCGGTTATAGAAAGTTTCTGCCTCTACTTTGAGGGATGGAACTTTTTTCTCCTTTCCCTCCAGCCAGCCACACAACTTGTTCATTTTTCGACGTAACTTTCGTTTAAATTTAGAAGTTATATTGAGAGTGCATAGCGTTTACAGTCAATTTTTGTGGGTAAATGCTACATGAGAAAGTGATGTTCAAAATTCAGCATTTCTTTTATCCACTACGCGGTAGCTCTGGTACTATTATGTCGCGAAAAATTCCAGACCACATAATAAAAAGGGAAGTTTAAGAAGAATGCGGAATGAGTTGCCAGTCTGCAAGTGGGCCATCGTAATGACTGAAGCTCAAAGAGGAAATTTTCTATCTTATAGCAGCTCAATGGACAGTTAGCACACAGGATAAAAAGTTCATCACAGGATATTTCGAAAGAACGTTGTAAACTTTTTTATGAATTATTACTTCAATCCCGTAGGTCGTGCTGTCTCCTTATCATACTGAAACCACACATTCTGTACAGGATGAAATAGCATTCTGCCGAAATCCAGATGTAGGAAGAAACGGTAGCATGTGCATGACATCTTAAAAAAATACAACACGTTCATGTTCACTAAGACGTTTTCACACATTCTATACCTCAATAATTCATTAATTCTTTTGGAAAGGACATTCAGCAGTTTCTTCAACGATGTGCTTTGCTTCTTTACTTGCGAAAATGAAAGAGAATTATTAACAGAAGCGACGAGTTTCTGGGGGAAATATACTGGAAATTAAATGCAGAAAAAATTTAAACAATATAAAATATTAATACTATTTTTGAAATCTAAATGAAATTCGTTCTTCAAAGTTCATTATCTTTAAAAATGACATGTAAAGCTTTTTCAAAAGGTTTTAGCGTAATTCTGAGTTAACTAGAGACAGTTAATATGAAATACATACATAAGAATTTCTCAAAATGGTTCCATTATTTTCCTTTAAACGTTTTGTAAGGATAAATAAATAAATTATATTTTATGGCAAGAGTCATTTTTTTAACCTTGTGAAATTTGAAAAATAAAGCTATAATTATTTTCGAATCTCTCGTGCATGGTTTGATTGAGAATATTTTAATGAGAAGTGTGGAAGGCGACCACCTGGAACCCGAGCCTCGCGGCCTTGCTCACGTCGTTAGCTTGAAGGTGCAGGCAGTGAACAGGCGATGCTAAGCTTCTGGTGGCCGGGCAACCGGTTGGGCCTATGGCGCGTTGACCTTCGAGCAGGATTGGCCGAAGGATGCTCTTCGGAGTACTCCGGAATTTAAAGTCCGGCGGGAAACTAGTTACCACCCGTCTGGGTGGTTCGGTACCGGCGTTACTCACGTTGTGAGCTGATGGTACGCATTGGGGAAACGGGATGGGACTCCGAGCAGCCTGGGCCATAGTCCAGGTGGCCCCCAATTGGGCTCTCGGACTCGTCGTGGCAGTGAACGCAGTAAGAGCTCCGAGCTGGAAGGGCGGCCCTTACCCAGGCATTGAATGAGGAGGTTGACGCGAAGGTAAACTGGGTTCCGGCTATATCCGGCCGTCAGCCTGTCGGCGTTAGCGAGGGTACGCATAAAAGCATAATAATAGGTGCCCACCCTGGGGACTTGTCCCCCTGCTGATGTGTATTAGTGTTGAGTAGTAGGCCATACGGGTTTCCCTCTCTGTAGTTTGTTATTGTAACAGTGCCGAATCCCGTGTTTGTGTAATAAGAATATGTCCGCGATATCACAAAGGGTTAAGAATAATTTCGGTATCTAACATGCACACGACGCGTCGGCTACGGAGACGCGAGCATATGGAGGAAAGTTTTTGTAGTAGGCGCTAGAGAGGTCGATGGGGGTGGTTTATGACAACCTAGTGAGAGTTAAATGTTGCGCGACCGGGAGCGGTAGCTTAGTGCATCAACTGATGTCACTGCAGCGTCTCTGACCGGGAGGTCCTAGGTTCGAGTCCTGACGGTGGCAGAATTTTCGACACTAGCTTTTCAGCTAGGTCGATTTCAGTCCCTGTCGGGAGGAGAATTCTAGCGGCCGGCTGCTCTGATCGGTAGTTTTCCGTGGTTTCTCCGATCAACACTAGGCGAATGCCGGAGCATTACCCTACCATACGGGTCACGGGCCGCGCGCGTTCTGTCCTTCCTCTTCCTTGTCCTATCCTCTCCCCTTACACACACACTTACATGCACTACACTACACACACACACACACACTAACATGCACATATTCCGGGAGACCGGTCGGGAGCTTAGAGCTTGTCCTGGCTGGGGCGGTGCCCCGCTGGTGGGAGAGTCCTGATTAGGGGGATACCCCACTATCCGACGGTAGGTCGGCGCCGGATCTCGCCATCCAGTGGGGGAAAATCACCGCCATCTTCAGAGGACAAACATGCACTACACTAACGGGAATAATGGCCAGAGTAGTTGACGCGCCCGGAAACACGAAAAAATCAATCAATCAAGAAACGTTGCGCGAAGAGGATAGAATTGCACCCGACGTCGCAATCCTGTTAGGGGCGGATGAGATTAAGGCTGAGGAGACATGAGGTTCAGGGCCCGCAGAGCGAGATCCTCATTTGGCGACCCCTTGCAGTCGGCCGTTGCGAAGCGATTTTTTCCGAATAATGAGGCAGCCTTCGTACGGAACCAATCGTTGGCGCTACGGAGAAGCGGCCTCTTTCGCAGCCACCAGCGTCCCCCACTGACCGCGAGGGAGGATTCGTGAGTCACACCGCTATGGGCTCCGGCGGCCGAAAAGGAGCTTCCAGGTAAAATCCGGTTCAGTGGCTCGTCAGAGTGGTCTAGCCTAAAGGCTGCCATTTAGAACTACCGGGTCTTTATTTTAACTCGCATCCCATGTCTGGGAACTTTACCCAGACAATTTAGCGACGCGTAAAATACCTTGGGCGTCCTTTTCGCTTTTAGCGACCCTTGGTCGCAAGTCCTCAGATTTCGGGCCGGGAGAATGCGGCTAATTTTAGTCAGAAGGAAGAGAAAGCAGTTTTAGTCTTTGTTACTCATCAGCGAGTTGCAGCTACTACACTGAAAAGAGTAAATGCCTCACTCTTCGCAGTTGGTTGTCACTTTGAGTATTTACTCTAAGGTGAGTTTATTGTCATTTTAAGGAAATAATATTTTATTATTTTATTAATAATTATCAAATATTATTAATTTTCTTCTTATTTATATTTTATTACTATTTTATTAAGAATTCCTTATTTGCTTTTTGTTATAAAAATATAAGAGCTTGGCGGTAATGTTTCGTGAGATATTTTTCTGATTTATCTGTCAGCCGGCTTTCATTAAATAATAATTAGTGTTATGCTGCTGTTAATAAATGGATAAACTAGTCATAACGTCCCTCCGTATCTTCATTATTACAGTTTTGTTTCCTAAGCATGCTGGACAAAATCTCCAAAAGAGACGACTTGTTTGCTCGCTCATGTCTCTGACCACCCCACCCCAATCCATTCCACTCCACTCACCCTGCACAACGCGAAAAGATTCTGGCTTGTGACCGGGTACCTGCCCGCCTAATCTCTTGAACGGGAAAAACACAGAAACAGGAAAGTTGCTGCAGCTTACGTCCAGACCCTCACCTCCTCCTGCTCCTCTGCTGCCTGCAAGGGACATCACGACTGTCTTGGAAGGAGGCAAAGATACACCGTTGCCAAATTGCCAAAACAGTAACGGATGCTACAAGTCATGGGTTGTAAGTTAAGATAAATCTACGATATGCTCTGCTGGCGGTGGCGTGGAGCGCGTCTGCGTTACTGGTAGCGGGAGTTCGCCACCGATCGCAACAGCAGCGCGTCTACATCGCTCGAGGGAAGACCTCCATTTAAACCAGGCATGTCAGGGTAGCAAGCTTACAAGAGCTCGCGGGCACTGCGTTCAGAGAAATTGGTGCGAGATTTGAAAGGAAGGGTTGTACAAATTGCTACGGAGTGGCGGTACGTCACTGGATACCTGGTCCATGACAGTCTTTTGGAAAAGTTACTTGACAGTTATTATCAGAAATTTAGCTATTTTAATTCCCATTTTCTCTTTAAGGCAAAGCAATTATCCATTACAATGAAACATCATCAAATTCCATATTCTCAATTGAGAGTAAAATTTAAAAAATTGCATCAAAATTATCTTGATTTTATAATCCTGTTTACTTACGAGTGATATAAAAGCTTGAACTTTCTACGTTCAGGTTAGAAGGATTAATACAAATATTCGTGCCTGTTAAAAGCCGGGGACCCGCCTCGATTGGTTGATTGTTTGATAGTGATTCCGGGCACGTCAACTACTGAGGTCATTATTCTTCTAAGTGTATTACGTGTTTTTTCATCGGGAGTTGGCGGTGATCTCCCCCGCTGAATGGCGAGATCCGGCGCCGATCTACTGTCGGCTAACGAGGTTTTCCCCAACCAGATATCTCCCACCAGCGGGGTACCGCCCCAGCCGGGATAAACTCTAAGTCACTGACCGGTTCCCCCTGCATGTCTGATAGTGTAGCGCATGTTAGTGTGTGTGTGTCAGTAAGGGGTGAAGACAGGACACAGAAGAGGAAGGAAAGATAGCGCGCTGTCCGTGGCCCGTTTGTTAGGGAACTGCTTCGGGATTCGACTGGTGTAGATCGGAGAAAGCACGGAAAACTACCGATCAGAGCAGCCGGCCGATAGATCTTTCCTTCAGACAGCGAGTGAATTCGTCCAAGCTCACAAGCCAGTGGCGAAAATCCTGCCAGCGTCGGGGCTTGGAGTTAGGACCTCCCGGTTAGAGGGACTGCAGTGACATCAGTTGAATTGTCGAGAGAAACGTAATTCATTGCCGCGTGCTGGAAAGCCACTCTCCATTGAGCTCCTCGGAGTCGCTCGCGTTTGATAACAGGTAATGCGCTAATTATCGCAATTGTGTGGCTTTGACTGCGGTCGTCAACTCTGTGGTGGTGTGCTAATTGCGCAAGGATACGACCGTCGACTCGCTGGTGGAGTGGGGTCGCGCAGGGACGGTCGTCCGTGGCGAAAGTTAAAGTGGACGCCGCCCACCACCGCCGCCCCTCCTCCTCCCGTGTCCAGTGGCGTTCAAGAGACAAACCTGTGGACACAGGCACGTGAGAAAGTACTAGTGCCGCCCCTCGCGGGCAGATGAGGCTCGTACAGACTCGAGGGCGGGCCGGAGGAGCTCGTTGTGCGTAGGAGGCGCCGTCCTAAAAGAGCACGTCAATTTGAGCTGCACGTTCATTCCTCATTTCAGACACATCGCCCTTCACGTCAATGTCGTTTAGCTTTTTTATAAGGCAAAGTGCCAATCGTACATCACGAGCATTATCACCGATTTCGTTTCCATCACGATTTCGATCAATAAAAGTGTTTTTTGTATCCTCACTTCAAGACCCGTATTTGGCAGAGCATTTATACGCCACAACGGTGAGCCTTGGCGGCCTGGGCCAAGAAAATTTTAGAGGATGATTACCATGGCAACGTCAAATATACAAGACAATGTACAAATGGCTGTTGACACATTGGCAAAGAATGTGTATTATTTTACGTAATTATTGTCAATATTATACTATCTGGGACTATTGTACAAATAAAGTTAGTTACCATACCCAATTAAATTAGCTTTGCTAATGAAAGTATCGTGCGTATCTGGAAACGCGTGAAAATGCGTATCTCTATGAAATAACCTTTTCATAGAGATACGCCAGCATAGTTGTTTCATTTACCACAGTTACATGTTTCTAAATTTTCCATTTTAAAAAGAGTTCATATTCTATGTCATATGAATCCTTTGATTTTTGAGGAAGTTAACTCTCTGTAGCAGCTTCAGCTTATAATAATCTCTGAAATATCGCACTCCATACTCACGAAACAACTCGCCAAAACCAGCCGCAAATTCTACACGCTTTAACAATTGTGACAGTATTAACAACTTCAAAGCCGATATTGAAGAACATCTGCATCTACACGACGAAACCGTATGGTATAAATTACATCTCTAAAAATTCAAACCTAAAATTGAAAGTTAAATCTCAGATCCGCTCCGCTCTACCTCGGTTGGTAAACACCTCATTTAAAATCATTTTTCGGCCTAAGTAACTATTTTCTGTTGAATATCGTGTTATCTTTGTGACTCGTTTCATCCCGCTTCCCAGGAGGTAGGTTATATTGTACGTCATTGCTCTGTTCTTACATTGTCTGTCATGAACCGACAGACTAAATGCATATTTGACTTTTCTTATTGAAGTGCACATTTGTATTTCAGGTCTAAACGTACTTTAATATAATTGTTATTGTTAGTTTTTAGGTGAATTTGGGGGAAAATAAAATATATTTCCTATTCCTACTGTTTCTTCCGAGATGAGTCTTGCGCACGTTGGTATTTTTTTAGTTTTAAAGATTTTAAAGTTTTAATAAAAGTATTATATCTATTAGTAAGGTGTGTATCCGTTAGATATACGGTGTATAATGTAGTTAATTATTTAGTTATCTGTATAATTATTGTTCCACATGTATGTTCATTCATGTTTTTTTGTATTGTTCAGAAGAGTTTGTCCGTATTTATTGTGATTGTGTTTTTTGGTTGTTAGCCCTGATGATGGAATAAAATATTCCGAAACGTTGGCAAACTAGTATAATACATTAATTGACCGATCCCGTGATTTTCCTACTATTAAGAAAACATTTAACTTACATAATGGTGTATGACAAGTTTGGAAATTTCAGCCTTTACACTTTTCAAAAATTAAGATATTTTTAATGAAAACCGGAGTCTTGCCCTACTTCCAATGGCTTTGAGATATTTGAGCAAGCAAAGGAAAAATCTGGAGAAATTTCTCAGAAAATGTTTGAAATGTCGCATTTAAGGCCAGTGGAATATAATTGTATTAAATTTGCAATATAATGGTTTAGTTAATCTTTTATGTTCCTCAATTCACTCACGAATCCACTCTATGCATCAACGTACGTGATAATGGACTTGAAAATTAAAGAGACTACAGTTCAGATAAAGATTAGTTGTTTTGCAGGAGCATAATGAATATTAATATTCTAATGTATTTAGCACAAATTGTGTGGTCAAATCAGTTGAGTCTTGTCATTGTAAATTGCTTTAAATTGTCTGTAATTAAACTAATCTTTAATATCAAGATATGAATATTGTCTAGTTTTAAAAAAATTTTCCCCAAAATGTATTTATCTCCATGTCTAATATATGTCTATGTCTAATATATGATGTATTGATATTTTTATATTGCCTCCTTGACATTCACGTATCACATGTCAAGTGGTCCATTATTTATCTACTGATAAAGAAATTAATCTTGAAATAATTTTTGAAATAATGTAATGATGGTAAATTGGTCATTGTCTCCTGAATCGCTTTAAGGTAAAACTATGGATATATTTCACATACATTGGGATAATATAAAACTGCATATCTGTTTATCTCGAGCAATCAAAGGTGCAATGAATATTGTATTATGATGATCAAACATTAAGAGAGTTCTCTTCCCAGTCATGCCGTCACTAATTGCATGCCACAGGAGTTGTCAAAAGCCAGCCTTCGTCGGACATCAAACACACACACACACATAACAAACAACTCAAAACTCGTGAATTGACCATGATAATCCTCATGTGATCTCTTTGTTGGGAATACTGCTTGAAGAGATCGCGGCTCTTAGTTGAAATTACCATGAAAAACGAAGTTATGCCTATAGAAATCCATATATATTGTACATTTTTCTATTACATACAAAAATAATCAACGATCACTCTATTTACTACCAAGCTCACAAAATATCTCTAAGAAAAAAATTAATTTTCTTCTCGCAATACAATGCACAGTAAGACTTCGTATCGCAAAACATGTTGAAACACTTTCGTTATGAATTATTTAGCCTTTGCCCTCTTTGTTTTTCAACGCTAATTTTTGCCAATTTTGAATAAGTCGTAAAATACTTGCACCATTAGCCAATGTGCATTGTAATTAAATCATTATAAAAATATTTGGAAAAAATATAAGAAGTCTACTCACTAATAAAGATAATAAAAATTTCTTGTTGACGGCCCGTGGCTTAGTGCACGCTTTCCACCTCTGGTGCCAGGGTTTGATCCCATGCAGTTCGCATTGGCATTTATGGTGGACAAAGTTCGCGGCAGTTTTTCTTGGGCTACCTCAGCGTGTTATCGATAGACACGGTTCCAGCCTGGAGAACGAGAGGGAGAAGGAAAATGAGGAGAGAATGGGGAACCCCCGTCCCCAGGCTCAAGGTACACGTGACATATGGAACGGGAGAGGGGTTCAGTGCATCAACTGATGTCACTGCAGCGCCTCTTACCGGAAGTTCTAGGTTCGAATCCCGTCGGCGGCAAGACTTTCGACTCTAGCTTGTAAGCTAGGTCGCATTCAGTCGTTGTCTGTAGGAGAATTCTAGCGGCCGGCTGCTCTGCTCGGTAGTTTTCCATGGTTTCTGCGATCAATACCATACGAAATGGCGGAGCACTATCCTAACAAATGAGCCAGGAACCGCGCGCGATTTTTCTTTCCTCTTCCTTGTCCTATCTTTACCTTTTACACGCACACTTACACTACCACTCTGCTCTACCACACATGCCGGGAGACCGGTCGGGAACCCCGCTGGTGGGAGATAACTGGTTGCGTACTTTTTACACCACCATCTTTCCGTTGCTCGATTCACTTTATTTCAACTGACTTTTATTTAAACACGCTTAATAAATAAAATTTTCTCAGATAAAATTTGTAGTGTACAAACTAGTTATTTATGCACCAAAAGCGTTATAGGAGTTCTAGTGGTCGAACGGGGACAAAATGCCCGAGGACTTTTGTCGCCTGAGATCATTAGAACCAGCCTGTAATATATACAGAAGTTTCTTTTTTGCCTAATTTTATTGATTCAGATTTACGTATCTACTAGTTAACTACATTTAAATTGACTCGTTTTCTTTAATTCCCTCCATAAGAGAACATGTAACATCATTCAACAGTTTTGATACTTCCCTCGTGACCACGATCCTTTCGATCCGCGTCTGTTATGCAATGCATATCGAAGGTAATAATAAGCTGTAATGTATCAGTAAAAAGTAAATAAATTATTTACACTTATTGAAAATGAACACAGTAGTGGATAAATTAATGATTTATCAAAGCACATTGTTACCTCCCGTTTGCATTACAACACTATTTTAGGAACACTGCTATATCAGCGAGAACTTCACGGTCGAGTCCGAACTTTCTCGGAGGTCGTGGCAGAATCAGGATTTAGAATAAGCGCTTTCTACCGACCTGTTCTTGACCCTGTCTCTGGAAGTCTTCCATTCTGCAGCGATGGTATGGACCGCAGATGCAGCACGCCAGATCTCTAACCAAGGCACCCGTATCTGCTCATGAATCTCGCGTTTCAGAGCTGCCCGGGGATGAGGGGAAGGGATGCTAGCCTGCGATGTACTCAAGCCTCCTCCCCATTGGCATTTGATAGAGTGGGCGTAGCGGCAGTGTGCGCTCTTGAAGATGCGCCCAGTTACTGTCTCCTATGCTAATGGCGTGGGTTGAAGGCCCTCGTCTCCTTCAACCGCATTCGCTCGGAAGGAAAAGGTTTTGGACACAGCTAGGCGCCGCATCGCGTCGCAACGATCCGTGTTCCTTCTCTACCCCTCCACTCTCGCCGCACGAGGGTTCCACTCACCACTGCCCTTCGCCCTTTCCTGTCTCCTCACAGCGCACAGCGCGCACTTCCTACCTCACTGCTACGTCACAACGGTAGGCGGGGCGCAGTAGATTGTGACTTAAGTCAGTTGGTTGGTTGTTAGTGATTCCGGGTGCGTAAACTATAGAGGTCATTAATCGCGTAAGTGTAGTGCAGGTTTTTTTCGTCGTGAGGTAGCCGTGATCTTCCCCCGCAGGATGGCGAGACCCAGCGCCGACCTACCGTCGGCTAGCGGGGTTTTCCTCAACCAGGTATCTCCCACTAGCGGGGCACCGCCCCAGCCGGGACGAGCTCTAAGTTCCCGCCATATGTGATTGTTTAGTTCATGGAAGTGGAAGTGTGTGTAATTAAAGGGTGAGGAGAGGACAAGGAAGTAGTAGGAATAACGCGCGACCCGTGGCCCGTTTGTTAGGGTACTGCCCCAATATTCGCCTTTTGTTGATCGGAGAAACCATATAAAACTACCGATCTAGAAATAATCCTCCAGACAGGGACTGAATTCGACCTAGCTGACAAGCTAGTGTTGAAAATCTTGCCTCTATCGGGACTCGAACCTAGGACCTCATGGTAAGTGGCCTTGCAGTGATATCAGGTGATACACTGAGCCACCTCTCCCATGTGACTTAAATCGAGCGGCCATCGGACTTATTTATTTATTTATTTATTTATTTATTTACGTCAAAAAACAGTTAAAAACTGCGTATGACGGGCTATGGGGAAAAGTGAATTGTGTGCACATTTTCAAAATTCTGTGATCCCTACACTAAATCATATACTACTTAAGTTTTGAATTTTGAAAGGGAGAAAAAAAAAACAAAAAAACTCCCATGTAATAAAATCGATTTTCAAGGATAAATAAGCAATAAATTTTGAATTTTGAAAGGGAGAAAAAAAACAAAAAAACTCCCATGTAATAAAATCGATTTTCAAGGATAAATAAGCAATAAATTTTGAATTTTGAAAGGGAGAAAAAAAAACAAAAAAACTCCCATGTAATAAAATCTATTTTCAAGGATAAATAAGCAATAAATTTTGGCTCTTATTACTTCCTGCCGCGACAACGTGGAAACGATAATTTGAATAATTGTATTTCCCACTGAATTCTAGAAGACGTGCACAGAAAATGAAGTTACATTTATGTCCAGAAGCAAAACAAGGGGCCATCTCAGCATTTGCTCAATGGATCAGGGAAACTGGACGAAAAACCTGATCGAGATGGGGGTCATTGACCCGGAAGCTGTGTTACAATAGTTGTTACAGGTTGTTTATACTCATTTATACAGTCCAAATGGTAATTAATGCATTATGTATCATTGTTAAAATTAATGTTACTTTTCTTGTGATGCTCAGTATAGTCTCTAATTGTATAGAAACAGTTATGCAGCAGAAACGATTTCACTTGGGATTTAAACTTTTCTATTGAATTTAATCGTTTAATGTCATCTGGCAAAGTGTTGTAAAATAATGTACATGTATTGTATGTGAATTTTTTGTAATGAGCTGTTGATACTGTCACCTGATGAATATGATTTCTACGTCGAGTGTTATAGTAATAGACTTCGGCATTTTCTGAAAATATATTCCCGCCCTTAAGCAAGTCATTTTTTACAAAAACCACTGATTCGTAAATAAAAAGACACGGTAATGGTAGAATTCCTAGATTAATGAAGATAGGCTTACAAGAATCACGTGGGTGGGATTTGGTTATTATTCGTACAATTCGTTTTTGTAATCTAAAAGTCTGGGAGCTATAAGATGTATTTCCCCAGAATATTATGCCATATCTCAGGCGGGAATGAACATTCGCGAAGTATACACAACGAGCAGTATGAAGGCTGACTGAATTTGCAAGAATTCTGAACGCGTAGCATAATGAACTTAATTTTGTGTTCAATTCATTTAAATGGACGTTCCATTTAAGGTTTGACTGAATTGAGAGACCTAAAAATTTTGTTGCCTTAACATCAGTCAATGGTACACTGTTCATTTTCAATGGAGCACAGAATTGTTTATTTGAAATGGAAAACTGCATTAAAACCGTTTTCTTTTCGTTTACTATTAATTTGTTATTTCGGAACCAATTTGAAACATCTGATATTGTACTATTTACGGTTTCTTTATTGCAAAGGATGTTCGTATCATCCGCAAAGAGAACCGTTCTTCCGTTTCGAATCGTCGAGGGCATATCGTTTACGTAAAGTAGGAACAGAATAGGGCCTAAAATCGATCCTTGAGGAACTCCACATGCAACGGGCAAAGAGTCGGAAAGGTGCGTACGTAATGTTCCATCATTCCAGTAAGGTATTTCAACTTTCTGAGATCGTTGTTTAAGGTACGAACATAACCAATCTAGAGCAATACCACGGATTCCATATGAAGGTAATTTTGAAAGTAAAATGTCATGATCAATGATGTCAAAAGCTTTTGAGATCTAAAAATAATCCAATAGGTGCCTCGTTTTGATCTAATGATGAGGCGACATCTTTAAGAAAAGAAAATATAGCTGTTTCCGTTGATTTTGATTTTCTAAATCCATGTTGGCAATCTGAAAGCGCGTCGTGTTTACTGAGAAAGGTTTCCATTCGTACGTAAAAAAGTCTCTCTAATATTTTTGAAAAAACTGATAGAAGAGAGATGGGCCGATAATTTTGAATTTCATTTTTGTTGCCTTTTTTGAAGAGCGGCTTAATTTTAGCTGTTTTGAAAATATCTGGAAACGTTCCAGTGCATAAAGATGCATTAAATATGTGAGTTAACGGGTGTATAATGGCATACGCACAAGTCTTTAACAAAGAATCTGGGAATTCATCTAAACCGGACGAATATTTATTTTTTAGTTTACCGATTATTTTGAGAATTTCATAGGAAGAAGTTTCGGAAACGAACATTGTGTCTAAAATTTTGGGTGCACTGTCTGTTTTTGAATTTTGTGCCTGAAGACCCTTAGTGAGATCGGCAGCAATTCTCGAAAAGTATTGGTTAAAGAGACTAGCCACTGTTGCCGGATCGTTGACATTTATATCGTTATATTTTAAAACAACATTCTCTACGGGTTTTCTAGTTGATTTGGTAGTATTTTTTATTATATTCCACATTGATTTTGTTTTATTATTTGAGTTCAAAATATCCTGATCGTTTTTCATGATTTTTGCCTGCCTTATGACTTTTCGTAACAATGTTTTGTATTTTTTAAAGTAGATAAGGAAATCTTGAGATACGTCATGACGTTTAGAAATGAAAGAAAGAATTCGCTTGTTTTTACAAGATGTCCTAATCCCTTGTGTTATCCAAGAATTGCTTTTCCGTGAAATATTTAATTTTCGTTTTTGAAGAGGAAAGCAAGTGTTAAAATGAATTGAAAGAGTTGAAAAAAAAGAATTATATTTCTCGTTTGTATCAACAGTATTATAAACCGCTTCCCATGACTCCTGCATCAAGTAGTCTATGAATAATTTAATTTTACTTTTAGTAAACAATCTAGTCATACGTGTATTATTTATTGTGTCAGTGATCGCATTTCTTATAATGGTAAGAATTTGTGCATCGTGGTCACTGTATCCTAAATCTTTTGTTTCAACTTCATATCGAGTAGTAGTTTTGTTAATTATAATTTGATCAATTGCCTTCATCGAATTTTGTGTGATTCGTGTAGGTACATTAATTGTAATGTCTAAATTGAAGGAATTAATTAAATTGAGAAACTTTTCTTTCTCGCAAGATTCGACCAGAAAATCAATGTTAAAATCTCCGCATACAACAATGGATTCAAAAGAGCGATTGCTGACTTTGTTAAGTGTTATCTCCAGGTTTTCTAAGAACAAAATATAATCTGCAGTTCTCTTTGTTGGAGGTCTGTAAATGCATAGTATTATCACTTTTAGTGAAGTAAGATGTACAACAGAAATTTCGAAAATATTTTCAATGGAATACACATTTAATTCTGCCAAGGGGATAGAATCAATATTATTTCTAACGTAAATACAAGAACCACCATACGTAGGACCTTTATGCGATTCTCTCTCTCTACAATAAAAGCCTGCGAGGTAAAAGTTTGGAATTTGGAAAATGCTAAGTTCATTAGGAGATAACCAATGTTCTGTAAAGCAAAGAACGTCCGTTTGATTTAGATCGCTCTGTAGAGCTGCCTCGATAAACTCAGTTTTATTTGAAAGGGACTGAACATTATGGTGAAGAATGTTTATTTTTTGCAAGTACCTACACGAATGTTTTTCTGCTGCATCTGACTGTAGTTGCTATATATTTACTCCATTTTTACCTCGAGTGCGTGGTCGAAGGTTGTAGTGTGTCCGGGCAGTGACAGGTTGTGAGGAAGATGGGGCATCAGATGAAGACGAATTGGTAGTGGGAATGGGAGAAACGGGAGTAGGTTCAGAGGAAGAGGCAACAGGGTTCGAAATAAGGGTGGGGGGGGAGAACGTAAGGAAGGCGAAAGGGACGGATTTTTGGCAGGAGACTGCGTAGGACTGGAGTTGATGATGTATTGTGCAAGTTTGTTACCGACTGCATGTTTTCCAGCAAGGTTCATGTGAAGACCATGCCGGGTGAAGTGTTTTGCTGAGAGGAAATTCATTTCAAAAAGTGTGACATTTGTTTCTCTCAGCTGCAGTTTCAATTGTTGGTTTGCGTGCTTAATCTCGCTGCATAGTGTTGGTCTGTTGTACCAGAAGGGCAGAGTCGAGACTACAATGTTAGTATTTTGGGCGGCACATTGTAATTTGTTAACATGTTGTTCAGGTGTAAAGTTACCGCCCAAGTTAATGTCATTCTGCCCTCCTATGATAATGACTGTGTCCTGATTGGTCATTGTTTTCGTGTGGGTGTCCAATTCTGCAGTCACATCTGCAAACCTCCCGTTAGGTTTAAAAATAGATGAGACTGAGAAATTGGAGGGTAACTTCCTACTGAGAATGGAGGAAAGATGGCGGCCATGACTGTCAGCTAAAATAAGTACCTGTTTTTTAGGCTCAGTAGGAATGTCTTTGTTTTCAAGTGAGCTAGGATGCGCAGCTTTACGTGTTTTGGTTTTGACGCGCTTCCTAGCCTGTTTGCGTTGGTTTGTGCATGTATTTGTCGATGGTAGAGAAGGGTGGTGAGGATCAGGAAGGCGAGGAAAATCTGTTTCATAATCTAAAACACTAAATTTGTTTTGAGTTGTGACTGGATGCGGTGTCTGTGTCTTTTGTACAGTCACGGGTGTACGGTTGGTATTATTCGCAGTGTTGCCGACTTGTACCCAACCGTCTGTGTAGAGAACGACCTCTTCCAACCTTCGGATATGTTGATCTAAATTATTGTTTATGTGTGTGAAGGCTTTCAGAAGGTCGGCTTTGAGAGTGTAGAGAGTAAAGAGAGTAGAACGAACAGTAGCCATGTCACGAATGCGTTTTAATGTACGTGATAAAAATTGAAATAAATACAAGAAAACCCAGATAAGAGCAACAAAAACCTAGCTTTGTATTTTAAAAGTGTTAAATTGATGTGTATTAAATAAGTTAAAATCAAGATTCAATGCAAAAACTAGAAGGTATGCTACGCACAATTCTAATGGAGCTAGTACTTACGAAATTTGGCAATGTGGCTACGTAGAATTTCGTCAACTTAAGCTGCAACTGTTTAATACAATCAGTAGATTATACGTTACCGTAATTAGATAAAAGATAATATCTGAAAGTTTGTCTTAAATATATAGAATAAGATTTGAAACAAATTCACTTTGATACACTGTCCTCGTAACGTTCAAAAATTCGTTTAAAATTCGTAATCTGTTTGTCTTGGTTATAGCCAAAAAAATCAGTTGAAATTATATTCTCAGATAACCTGCAACAAGTAATAAAAGCACTTAAAACACACTAGGCACTGTCAAATCGCTAAAAGTAGTAGATATTCACAAAAAATGAAGAGCACAACCAGATGCGTCCGTCTCGTAAGATGGCGTCAACCAGTTATTCGACTGCCCCCCGGGCGCGCGCTGGTGCCGGCCATGGGATGGGACATCACAGTAATAATATGGATAGTAGAAGAATTTGATCATGTTTCTTGGGCTACGATATATCTCAATAATTAGAGTAAAGTGAGAAGAAAGAGAGAATTGCGCATTTGTAGGTTACACACCAAAAAAGTTTTTCTGCGCACCTCACACAATATAACACAGTGTTCGAAATTTAACTCTACGCGGAAAAAAGTAGATAAAAGATTGGGTACACAGATGCATAAGCTAAAAGTACATACAAGGTACATCTTTGACTGATCTAGAGAAAAAGTACTGAAAAATGAATTTATCTGGGTATAATTAAGTAGAAGAGAAGTATTGAAATCGGTACTCAATGTTCTATAGTATATTCCATTGTAAGTGGTCCACTGTTATGTCTTGTTGAACATGAGTTTTTATATATTGTAAATAAAATTAAAAAAATAATTTAATATATTTAGAGGAAATCATTTCTATCAATAAATAAACGAGGACTATATAAAAGAACTATATAATGTGTAAAGTTATGATTAATAGGAATATGTTATCTAATCAATACTCATTCTGATGTTTGTTTAGTTGTCATTTAATATACATAAAATACATGGAAATATAAATAAAACATTAATACCGCAAATAAAATATATTTTTAAATGCAATCCATGTTCTTGACAAGCCATACTTAGCAAAATTTACACTACTCTCGTAGAATATTGTGCGTTTTCCCTCAGCATTCTTGATTATTTTGTAACCACTCTGCACATTTCCTTAATATATTTTCGTATTTATTTCACACTAGCTGGCCCGGCGAACTCTGTTCCGCCTTAACAGCCGGTCCCATCTTTTTCTCACGTCGCACTCACTGTGAGAAACTGTACTATCCTTGTTGCACTCGTGATAATAAAGCAATTGTAGATTTGTGTTTTTCTCTCAAACAAAGAAGAATTTCAAAAAAAAGCTCTGATATTAAATAGATAATTAAAAAATCTATTACGTAGCAGAGCGTTTTTTTTGGAATTTATTATTGTTTAAGAGATAAATACAAAGCTGTAATCATAGGGACCGGCTGTTAAAGGCAATAAATAGGCAGATTTGAGAATTTATTAAGTTAAATTGTTTATTAGAAAATACAAATAAAAAAATTAAGTAGATTAATCATTCATTATTGTTCCTGTATTTTGGTGCATAGGTTGCACTCTTCAGTTAAGTACCTTGTGATATACGACATTTTTTGTTTTATTATCAGGCGCAAAAACAAACAACGCAGATGATCTTCCGACCCGTGAACATGCCACATATAATTGACCACGGGAAAAACATGTATATTCTAGATTCAAACCAGAAACTTTCAAGGATTGGCCTTGTGATTTGTTGATGGTTATGGCGAATACAAGACGGATCGGAAATTAAAGTCTTTTAAATTGAAACGTCATATCGGTTCGGATCATCGGGATCCTCGGAATGAGAACTTCCTCACCTTTGAATTTTCCTTTGAGTATCGTCGCGTAAATTACTTTGTTCATCAATTTTCTAGCCACCAAACGCGTACCGTTGCACAGTTTTTGTTGGTTTATGTTTCGAAGCATGATTACTATGTAGCCAACTTTTAGGCGTAAATTGTACGGTGGTAAGCCAGGCACAGTTGCTCTTGTGATTGAGAAGCACGAAGTCGAGCGGCGCTCTTCACGTGCAATTTCTTGTTCTTCTTCAGTCCTTTCCTTAGCAATGTTTCGTATCCTTCTTGCATTACGGCTTTGTCGGGAAAGATTCGATCGTCTTGGTCGCGGCATTGTTAATTATACTTCACTTCACTTTTTAAAACGCTTTTATTAGCTCCATTTGTGTCTTTGCTTGATTGCTTGCTTGTTCTCCGCTGCAGAACGCTTCTGCACAGAAAACTTAGGCGAAAAGACGCGAAAACCTACGAAAACGCGTGAAAACGTGCGAAAACGCATGAAAACATGCGAAAACCCTCGAAAAAGTGCGAAAACCCGCGAAATCACGCGAAAACGTGCGGAATCACGCGAAAACATGCGAAATCACGCGCAAATGTGCGAAAACGTGCAAAAACGTGCGTTCTCACACAGGAACGCTGTCGAACGGGATAAACAGTATTCTATGTCCATTTCGTGACTCTAAGCTTCCTGCTCACCAATTTTCAGCCAAATCGGTACAGCCGTTCTTGAGTTATAAATAGTGTAACACACGACTTTCTTTTATATATAGATTAAAAGGCAAGCATATGTTACTTGTAATAAAGGAGAAAACTTCAATATGCACGAGTACCGGAATTCTCTTTGAGCTTCCGATTTTCACTGTACTAAGTTGAATTGAGTTGCGAACTACCTGTATACTTAGTTGAAGCATTCGCCGGTAGCCGAACTTCTTAACAAGCTCCGAGAAGTCACAGAAATTATACACCTCGTGACAACGTGGGTCCCTAGGTATGTGACCGTCTGAGAATCCCGGATTCTGATGGTGCTAAGCCCCTGACCTATAGGCATGGATGGCAATTGTGACCGCCCGCGCGCATTTGCAAGTCCCGCCACCGAGCCACGTAATGGCGGGAAGCGCGCGGGCCGTCACGCCAGAATGGGCGGACGGAGACTCGCCGCCATCCTCGGCGGCAGGCCCAGCCGGCGAGCCGCGGGCCCCAAGGGGCTATTTAGCGGGCCTCCTCGCAGTGAGAGGCCAGTCTGTATCCGGAGCGCACACGGGAACAGGACCATGGCGGAGGAAAGTACGGGAGCAGGACCGTGGCAGTGGAGTGCACACGGGAGCAGGACCGTGGCGGAGGAAAGCAAGACGGGACGTCAGCCGAGAAGGCAGTCTGAGCGGGAGATGGAGAAACAGTGGTTTTTGGTAGAGAGTGCATTAGGCAAAATGATTCTCTGACCTATTGTAAATATTTCCGTTTCTGTATAAATAAATTTGTTGTTTGAAAAGCGAGTGGTTTTTCTAAACATAACAGCAATGACCTAGTCTAGACGTATGACTGAAAATGCTCAACGAGAATTACTCCAGATTCAACGCCAAAAAAGGTTTGCACCGTTCTTACGCATGTAACAGATTTATGAAAAAGAATAGTAACTAGCGTATTTAGCAAAACCTGACAGCCAGAATCAATTCTAAGGAACAAAAACTGTCTGTAGATTCTACATGAAAGTCAGTGGCGTGTATTCTGGGCTAGCTACGAAACTCAAAGACAACCAGAGAAGAAAAACTCATAATTTCTTTCAAAACTACCTTAACATTGTGTCATTTATTAATTATAAACTAGACTCTCTTTCAGTAAAGTGCATTCAGGATGAAAAAGCTAAGATATTAAACTCATGATAGGACACCGTTTATAGTACCCACAAAACAAAACACCTCTCTATATATTGGGTTAAAAGGGGGGACAAATGTTCTTTCTCGTGAATGGGCTCATGGGATTGTACAGACATGGAAAACACATATTATAGAACATTAACAGTTTATTACAGATGATTTTAGCGATGAATGAGATATTTAGTGATTGATAATATTTAAAATATTATAAACCTTGGTTAACTCACTATTAACTTTTAAGAACGTCATTGCACATTATTCGTTTACTGCGATTTCTTTTATGCCATATGTGAGCTCCCTCTTGTATGTACTAAATCGTAACCTTACTTATAAATATAATATTTACTCGTTATTTTTACAAGATAATATATCAGCTTTCAAAATACACCTTTTGCCTCCCCACATGAATTTTCTATATCTATTACTATCAGAAAAATACCTTATATTCCTTACACATGCATCTACTCCTTCCCCACGCTCAATTACGTAATAATAAATCCCGTTTGATAACAGTCTTACGATTTCGTTCCAAACCATATTTCTGCCCGTTCACCGGCTCCGGGCTGGCTCGCGTGATGGAACGCGTCGGCTTCGCTTCTCTCCGTCTCGTGGCCTTGATTTCAGCACCTGCGGCCCCTATCTGGTCGTCTGATAGCTTCCCACCGTGCCCCGAGTAGCGAGGCGATGCCCGTCGCAGCCGATTCATCAACGGATATTTCACATGGAATGGTTTATGTCCGTTTTACAATGTTTACCTTCCGCCAACGAAATTTTTCTATTTAGACTACTGCACTATGCTCCATTGCCGGGTCACGCACGTGGTTTATCTGTTCACATATTACAGGACGGATTTCTCACACGCCATCAATACTGAGGGCATTGCATCTGCACACTGTGTCTCTCTGTATAATTTTTCAACTTCTCCAAATTTGTTTAACGGACGCTCCGTTGATGTGTCGCGGTGTTTCTTTCACTCGCGGATACGCTGCCGCACTCGTGCGCACATGTTGTCGCTTTTCTTCGACCCACATCTACAGCTTATGCAATCAATATTGTTTTTCACTTCACTCAGTCACACTTATTAGTTAGCATTGCTTTTCACCGTTTTTGTCCCGATTTAAAGATCTATGCGGTAGGATTCTTCTTCACTCCGGCCTCTCATTGCCAATGCCACACTCGCGCTCCGCCGTCATTCCCTCTCTGGCGCTAATTGCCTGTTCTCGTTCTCACGTTTCTGCCTGCTCTCCTGACCCGTTCCAAAAGAGGCCGGGCTACGGCCATGACGTCCGTGCAATTGAACCTTCCAACATGTGTTCAAAAAATCAATGCGTTTCAATACAAAAGGAACATGTACTTCAAAAAGCTTTTTTACCACTACTCCGTATCATACTGCATTTGAAACACCACTATTATTTTAATCTTCTGAAACCTGAATTTCGAGATTTCTAATTCTCCTTTGTATCATGACAAAGTTGCCAATAGCCGGAATAAATTCTCCTGTAAAGGAGTCGCAAAGAATAAAGTATTAAAAACCTACCAAATTATCTCCATAATTTAAAATTAAAAATATTAAATCAAGTAATAAAGAAAATAAATTATGAAATATAAAATTAATACATTCGTTTATATAAATAATAAATAGCATTTAAATTACTTATATGTATAAATTATTTTTTCAATGTATTAGGTAAGCTTGCATGATATATTATATATATAATATATAAACAGATATATGTATATATTTACACTTCGTTGTTATATTATTAAGATATTGTAAATTAAATTTGTTAATCATTTAAATATATTGATTACAAAAATGTAATTATAAGAATTATGAATAGTTTTCGAAACGTGTAATGCGTGAAGCCAAGGCCCCTCCCACAGTTCGTCGGCAGCTTGTCCTCTGCTCGCCACCAGCCACGGTCCCGCCTCGCCGGCCTCACCCACCGTCTTCACAGGACAAGAGGGTGGCGGTTTCCGGGTCGTCTGCCGCACTGTCGCCATCTTGTCCTGTTATAAGAGAAATACACGATAATATGGCGATGGTGCAGTGTGCGGCTCGTAGCGTCAGAACGAGAGTCTTCTGGTCGACCAGCTGCCCAACGTGGATCCACCGGTCTGGAGGCTGACCTCCGGCAACGGCCGGTGCACGAAGACCAGCAGATCCCTCGCTTCCGAGTGGAAATATGCACTTGAGAATGTCTGGTGACGGAATATTCTGCCTGACTGTGTCTAATGAGGACGACCTTTGCAAAACGGTTTAAAACAAAAACGTCTACAAACAAAAACTCCAATAAAAGGTGTCCTGCGAACAAAAATGTGAAACAGTATTACTGTGATAGTCAAATTACACAAAGCATACACACTCAGAAACAATGAAAGTGCTCCCTTTTACAAAGGTATCTCATTACAGACATCACGATAAGGAAGCATTGTGGCGCAATGTGACATTATAACCATTAGCCGTCCCATGAATAAATGAGCTAGTGGTACTAAAAAAAGCACGTGATTTCTTGCCTGTAATTTCACGCTAAATTACGCGAAAAGTATTAAAATTTTCGAAAAATTGGTGATATCCTCATTTCAAAATCTATTTTTAAGGAACAGATTTCATTAAGGGAAAAATTTCCATCTTTAATATTTTAGTTGTAGGAAGACTAAAAATTTGCAACTTTTGCAATTTTCGAAAAATCAAAGTTTTCAACGAACATGAGACTTGCACCATTTTCTTGAACGTTGTTCATACTATCCGAAAACAAAAGTGAATCAAAAACGATGGAGCCATTGTTGTGAAAATTTGAAAATGTCCCAGGGCCTTAATTAATAGTACTCGTAAAAATAAAATATCGGTTTGAAATTCAAGAGACCACGACATCAGTCAGATTGATTGGTGAATTTCTATTTTGGAGGAAATCGGGTGAACGTTTTAACCGCAAGCATTGTTAACAAACGGACAGACAGACAGACGGACAGTTTGCCGTCATTCGATTTTTCGGTATCAAGGACCCACAAAACATCGATTGTGGCTACACCACGTGTTAGAGAATGTTTTTTCTAAATTTACCAACTGGATTTATCCTCTTTTTCGTTACCAGGGCCAAATTCGCCGTTTTTGTTTGCACAGCATTACATAACTTTCTGATTTATGTGGTGATAAGTGTCAAAACCTATAAACAGTTCAGTTTATTTTCTATTACAGTGCTAATTTAATTACTGAAAGATTAATTGTATTTCTGCGACGAGTGACGACGTTTTGAAAGTTACAAGAACGATGTTTCAAATAGTTTTGAATTTGTTTTTCAAATCTTAGTCTATATTTCCAAGACCAACTTTCAGATATCTTTTGTATATTTACGACAAGTTTATTATCGACAAGTTCTGTTTAACAGTTGCAACTCAAATGGACGAAAATCTACGTAACCACATTGCCAAATTTTGTAAGTACTAACTTGAACAGATTTTGTCGACAGCGTACGTTTTGATTGTTGTATTGAATTTTACTTTTTAACTTATCGAATACACATCAATCTTACACTTTTAAAATATTAAGCTAGGTGCTTGTTGCTCTCTGAGTTTTCTTGTATTTCTTCCAATTTCTATCACCTACATTAAAACGCATTCGTGACAAGGCTACTACTCGTTCTACTCGTTTTACTCTCTACACTCTCAAAGCCGAACTTCTGAAAGCCTTCACACACGTAAACAATAGTTTAGACTACATATACGAAGATTGAAAGAGTTCGTTCTCTACACAGACGGTTGGGAACAAGTTGCCAATAAAGCGAATCTTCCTAACTGTCCACCCGTGACTGCACACAAGACACAGACACCACATCCAGTAGCAACTTATAAAAATTAAGTGTTTTAGATTAGGAAACAGATATTCCTCGCCTTCCTGATCCTCACAACCCTCTCTACCATCGACAAATACATGCACAAACCAACGCAAACAGGATAGGAAGCCCGTCAAACCAAATCACGTAACGCTGCGCATCCTAGCCCACATGAAAACAGGCATTACTACTAAGCGTAAAAATAGTTACTTATTTTAGCTGACAGCCATGGCCGCCATCTTTCCTCCATTCTCAGTAGAAAGTTACTCTTCAACTACTCAGTCTCATCTACTTTACTTTCTCCTACGTTACTCCATATAAACGTACGTATGTAATACGTTTATATGGAGTAATATACGTAGTGTACAGAAGGTTATGAAATGCTGCGGAAAATCGATTTCGAGATTTCAACTGAAATACATATTTTGGGGTTCCCTGATACCGAAAAGTGTTGTTTTTAAAACGTCCGTCTGTCCGTGTGTCCGTCTCTCCGTCCGTCTGTGAACACTACTAGCGCCTAAACCAAAAGTACGATATTTTCCAAATTCAAGAAACCCCTGTCCATCCGGCTCTAGTTGAAGCTTTGAAATTTTGAAAAACATTCTTTAAAATTTGGAGGTACTTTACATCAATCCCCCTGGATATTTTCAACATTTTCTGAAAAAGTCTCCAAATTTTTTCTTTGAATTTCTTGTAAGAATAGAGTAAAGTACACCTATATGGTGGCATAGGTGCAATTTTCACGGTTAACTCTGAATTTCCGAAAATGGCGAAAGTTTAAATTTTTTCGGCGTCTTCCTACAACTATAAAAATAGACAGAGATTTTTCTTTAAATGTAATCTGTTGTCTATAAATAGCTTTTTCATAAAGGCCATGTAGATTTTTTTGGAAATTTGGGTAGTTTTCGCGCGATAGTGCGTGAAATATTTGCAATTTTAAAAAACTACAAAAACAAGATTTTCTCAAAAAATATCTCCAAATTTTTTCTTTACATTTTTATTAGCAGTAGTGTCAAACGAACCCTATACGATGATATAAACGTCATATTGCTCTATTTTTTTCTGAAATTACAAATATAGTTTTTGACTTGTCTCGCAGGTCAGTAATATTTACATTCGAGGTGATTTCTTCACGTTTTTTAGTTATGAGTACATGTGCTTTGAATCTCAAATATAAAGTGTCTCGAAAACTATACAGTTTTCAATGAAAATGTGATTAAAAATTCCGCATTTTCGAAATGCTCAAACGTGATTTTCTAAAAAATGGCTTTTTTCTTCAAACTTTTCCAATGGATTGTGCTAATTGCACTGCTTAATATGGCGTAAAGTTCATTTTGGTGTATCAAATTTTATTTCAAATTTCATTTGAAGGAAAAATCTATCTTCAATTTTGTAGTTGTAGGCAGACGCCGAAAAATTCAGAATTTTGTAGTTTTTAGAAATCTAGAGTTAACCGTGAAAATCGGACCTATGCCACCTTTATAAGTGCTTTTCACTCTATTCTTACAAGGTAGGGTAGGGATCACAAAATTATGAAAACGTTCAAGAATTCACTTCTCCATTCGTTACACACAGTTTTTAACTATTCATAACGTATAATAATTGAATGTAATTGTGTTAATTGAACGTTAAATAAATAAATAAATAAATAAATAAATAAATAAATAAATAAATAAATAAATAAATAAATAAATAAATAAATAAATAAATAAATAAATAAATAAATAAATAAATAAATAAAATAAATAATAAAATAAATAAATAAATAAATAAATAAATAAATAAATAAAGAAATAAATAAATAAATAAATAAATAAATAAATAAATAAATAAATAAATAAATAAATAAATAAATAAATAAATAAATAAATAAATAAATAAATAAATAAAAGTTGAAATAAAAATATTCAATCATATTTTCTACTAGTTTCAACTTTTTTATTTAAATTTAATTTTTAAAATATTTTATCTAACAATTGTGTTGTTTATAAACCTTTTTTCATCATACAACGCATTTATATGCTTGAGACCTTTTGCAACAAATACTGTTTTTTTCGTTAAAATGTCACAAAAGCAGGTTTTGTTCATTTTCCGTAACTTAAAAAGGGGTAATCGGATTTAATTATTAATTTTAATTAGACTTTCTACTTTCATTAATTTAATTTGGACGAAATAAGCATCTCAATCCTCTGGAATCTGAATTTAAAATTGGTTTACGAATGAAAAATGCGTCATTCAATGTCGTTTTTTTAGCGCCCGACATAGGTATGGCTGCCATCACGCTGTGCAGCCAGCCATGACTGGGGTGCACTGTCTGTGCTGCTTATTTTCTCGGGAGCGCGATGCTTACGCATGTAAATATTAATACATGAGGCGTTGAAATGGGAAAGGTAGTATCTGCCAAAATTGAATTTTTTTAGGAGAAATAAAGAACGCATTGATTAACACATAGTCACCAACATTGTTATCTGAAGTGCTCAGATTGTAAGATATTTACTCATGCTTTGTGTTACATATGATGTTTAATATGTTTGGCACATATCGGTCTAAAAATCCTATTTTCTGAAAATGCAACATAAAAACCATTTTTTAGTGTTCAGCTTTAGTTTCTCAGCTTTAATGATATTATGCACTAATTTTCCGGTAAAATGCATTTTACTTCTCATCAAGAAAGTCCAACATATTTAACGATCTCTCCTTGGCTTCAGCAATGATTCGTCTTCTTTCAAGAGGTTGCACGCACTGCAACTTAGTGTTTGATTTAATGACATCCCTTTCTTAAAAACCCTGTTCTCCTTCCATGTTTCTATGTCATTAAACGTCTGTCTCGTTCTTATTACAGGAAAGTAATATCTTAAAATCTTAACTTGTTGAGAGTCCTTATTTTCATAGAACTGGTGTTAAAAAATCTTGTCACATTTTGCAGAAAATCCGAAGAAGTCATTATTCTTCTTTATTATTAGAGTATTAGGTTTCTCATCTTTAACACCTCCAATCATTTCTGATACCTCTTCGGAACCATTGTTTTCTTTTCTCCACGATGCCAAAATCGCATATATGAATGATAGCAGGAATTTCGCTTACACTTAATCAAAATGGTTCTTTGCAATATCAGGAACATTAGAATCATGCTAATATTAGTCTTTCGGGCACACTTTCCAAACGCGTACTGGCAGTTCTGGACTGTAAATGGAGTTACTACCTTATCCGCGACAACAGCTTTGCTTGTACAACTTATGCTCTCTGGCAGCAGCGTTTGCAATTTCGTTTTGTTGAACATCGACATTATACATGCTCAATCTCATTGGAATAATCATGGTGGAAAGAGGTGAGTGGGCTCCTCCGGTACATCGGTTTTTGCTCTTTCTGCGCAGCTGCAGTGTGCGTCAAGAACCACGTGACCACAACACCAGCACCTTTCAAAAGCGAGAGCGGTTGGTGGCCGCCATGTTGCATGGAGAGCGAAAAGTATTGAGATAGTGATATAGTGATAATTTTCAACTGTGACCAACCACAAATAACGTAATGAAGGTGTAGTTGCAATACAAGATGCATTTTTTTTAAAAAAAAAGGTGTTCATATATCTGTTTGAATGGCTTGTGATAGTTTGGCATTTAAAATTCCCGCTAATATTGTGACGAAACCAGGTGCCTAAAGCTCATTGGCTGAAGTCGGATACGATGCGAAAGAGTCTAGCCATCTCTTTTCACTATGGGAATAACCTACCTTCTCACCGCAAAACCTAAAAATTAGAATTTATTGGAGTTACTACTACCGTCGCCGCAGATGTCATACATTTTGATTTTGTACTGCAGAAGAAAGGTTTAAAAATAGAAAGGTTGATTATTCAGAAAGGATTAATCAGGGTGCTTGGGTTGTTTTCTAGCGCGTGGGCCTGAGCGGCGCGCGGGGCAGGCTGGCAGACGCGTTGAGACGAGCACAATTGGACGCACTGGAACAAAGAGGGAAAATAGCTCCTGGGCTTTCAAACGCAGTGTAGTGTTCTCGGAGGTGTGGTTATTTTCGAAACCGTTGGATGGCGCAGATCCGGACATATATAAACAAGCTTGATTTTTTCGCAAAGAAATGCTGAGCACGCAGCGCTGTGGACCTGTGAAATACGGCCCTGCATCCCAGATGACGCGCTTCCGTATGAACGGAACACACCACTACTGCAGCTGAAGTACCTGTACCGCGGCTTTGTGAATAACCTCGCATGTACGTACACACAGATGCGAACGCACATATATTTTTATGAACAAGCATTACAATTAACGTGTCCTTAATATTTAAAGACAACGAAGAAGAAGGTATTTCCTCATGCAGTTCAAACAGTCTACAGTGGCATTTGCTCTGGAATTGTACTAGTTGTTTTACTTATCGATATTAGTAATTTGCAATGTGCGTTGAAACTGAAACAAAACTATGCAGCCTCCGGCCATTTGAGAGGATTTTATGGTATTGTTAGATACGCAGGAAGTGGGGAAATCTAAAATCAGTGAAACAGGATTGATTTTGACCGATAAATGCAAATTTTACTTTTTGTAATATCTATTCTTATATTGCCTAATCTTATAATGCGTATAGCGAGTGGATTCCCTACCTCAGTGCGTCGCTGCTTGTAGCTGACTTCACGCGACAGGAAAGTTTTAAGGAAAATACCGCAAGGTATTGAGTATTTGCTTTATGTAAGAGCAATATTTTTTATTGTTCTCGATATGAAAAGAACTATTGTACTGCGTATGTACTATACTATGTTGCTGCAGGGTTAGTGAATACTGCTTTTGATAAAATATTTAATTATTACCCTATTTTGTATATTTCATTTCTTGTTCTTGCGCAGTGCGTGCCCTAGTTTTTTAAACCCTTTTTTGTGTTTTCAAGTAACTTTTTGCTTCTGTGAGCCACTAGTTAATTAGATAATCTCCCAAATAAATTATTTAGATTTTTTCTTTTCTGACTCACGTTTGGACAAGTTACTTTACAATCCGAAAAATCAATGGTCCTTTTTTTGCTGGTAAGATAGGAATGATAATAGCAATCTGTTTTGTCACTGAAGCCGCAACATTCTTGTTAACGAATGTTGTGAATCTAAACTATTCAACAGAATAATTTAACATGTTTATAAAAAACGAGTGATCTAAAATAGGGAATGAATTATATTAGTGAATTATAACATGTTTACATCTGAAATTTGTTTTCCAGAATTGGGTAAAAAGGAATTAGATTTGTTTGTTGATAGTGATTCCGGGCACGTGAACTACTGAGGTCATTAGTCCCGTAAGTGTAGTGCATGCCGTTCATCCAGAGGGGGCGGTGATATTTCCCTACATGATGACGAGATCCGGCGCCGACCTACCGTCGCCTAGTGTGGTCCCCCAACCAACCTAGTGCGGTCCCCCAACCCCAGCCGGTACAAGCTCTAAGCTCCCGACCGGTCGCCCGGCATGTGTGATAGTGTATTACATGTTAGTGTGAGTGTGTGTTCCGACATGAGCCTGATGTTGATCGGAGAAACCACGGAAAACTACCGATGAAAGCAGCCAGACTAGAATTTTCCTCCAGACAGCAACTAAATTCGACCTTGCTGACAAGCTAATGTCGAAAATCCAATCGCCGTCGGAACTCCAACCTATGACTTCCCGGTCACAGGCACTGCAGTAACATTAGTGGATGCCCTGAGCCACCTCACCCGGTACGAATTGGGCAAAGTAAAAAAACACTAGAACGACTTGAATCGTGCTTGCCGCTTCGCTTATTGAATTGATCCCCTTTGTATACGCTTGCATTATTCAATGGATTTGCACTAAAATATATTTATTTTTTATTTATTTTACGTCAATAGACAGTTGATACTGCGTATGATGTGCTATGGGGAGAACTGAATTCTGTGCACATTTTCAAAATTCTGTGATCCTTACACTAAGTCATATACTCCATGAATTTTGAATATATATATATATATATATATATATATATATATATATATATATATATATATATATATATTGAGACGAGCTCGAATATACGCCCTGGTAACGGACCGGACCATATATAAAAATTCCCAAAATACCGTCTTCGGCAGTTCGCTAATTTGAACGCGGCGCGAGAACCCCGTCACTGTCTGACGTCGGCCGCGGCCGCGTCGAGCGAAACGCTTGTCCACGAATAAGAAATTCGAAAGATAAGCTTGGGAACGAGATCTTGTGATTGGCCGGTATCCGAAAAACGAGGGAAGCCAACGGCAAGAAATTTTTTCCGTTGAAAGTTGAAGGAGTCTCAGAAAAATCTCGGAGGAGGACGGATCGCTGCGGAACGCGTCTCACAAATCACGTAAAAACCGTTATAAGTGATGGTTAGTGAAGAGAAACCGGTCGCGAGTCGCTAGCAGTGAACTTCACGCGAGATTGTTTCATCCGAATACGGGAAGAGAACGAACATTGTACTCGTTTTTTTGTTGATAACTCACAACGAAAAAAAAACGTGTGTCAGTGGGAGGGAATTATGTGAATTCAGTGAGGGCTGAATCGGACTCTTTTCCGGCGTACTCCGAACAATTTTCTGCATCGCCGCTACGTCACATCACCGAAGCAAGGAGCCAAGGCGATAACCATTCCTGAAAACACCGCTAGAGAAGCATTTGTGTTGGGGAAGGAAGACGGGCGCAGAGGCGAGGCCGAGGCAATTCTCGGCCGAGAAAATTGGTACGGAAACGCAGCGGAAGGAGGGGCGGAGGATCGTGGAGGCCAGGCTGCCCCGGCGCGTCGCCAACACGAGCCGTCGCGGACCAGCGCAGCGAGAGTCCCGGAGGTCGCGTAGGGCACGATCGCCACGTCCCCAAACGCCGAGGCGCCAAGGCGCCGCTCGCAGCACTCGACTAGGCCAGTTCACGTAAAACCCCATTGGAGAAGCGTGAGTACCCGTGCGACAGACGGTTGCAGAAACGAAAGAAATGTAATTGAAAGACGCTAAACCACACTGTTTGTTTCTTAAAAGCTTTCAAATATTAGGAATTTCAAGCCACATTTGTGAACGTTGATGTGTGGAACTCTTGAATGAAGGCCATGTTAAGAACAGAAATGATTAATTCACTTTAAACAAGTCACCCAATTAATTAAGTGTTAAAAAGGGGTGTGGTAAATAGTTGGATTAATTTTGCTCTGTGCCGAGTTTTGTTTAAGAAGTAGTGATTGAAGCGTATTATGGATTAATAACCATTTGTCAGGAATGAAAGCAATTCAGAGTAGGAAGGTTCAACTTGGTATTCTTTGGGTCCTTAAGACCAAGGCATGCCTGCACCAAATGGTGTATAAAGTACAATTCATTAAATGAATGATGAAATGAGGTGATTTATTGTGAAGAGAGGTAGCAATAATTGCTCTGAATATTCATTTCCGAGCATGAAGGTCGCGTTCTGTACGTGATTGTTTGTCAAGGGCTATTTTTGTTGAATTTGTGTGTGTGTTTTTTTTGTTTTTGTCATTCCTTGGTTGTAGAATATTCAGCCTTGTATGCCAGAGCCACAAGTGTTTTGCTTTGAGTACAAACCTGCCCGTATTCTCCACGCAGGTGCATTTTCAGGCATAAGCCTCATCCAGGCAAGCGATTCGAAACAACTCGAGATGTCTGACGTCGGGACGGCAGTGGACTGTCGAACGACGCCGGTAACGCCCACGCGATCTCACACATCCTTAGGGCTAACGACTCCTTCTCGCAACAGAGTTGTATTATGCGCGGCGCGTCGGAGGGAAGGCCACGACGTGCGTTCCGTCGCAATATATATATATATATATATATATATATATATATATATATATATATATATATATATATACATATATATATATATAAATGTTCGAGAGTCGTGCGAAAGTGTCTGTGGCGTGCTTATTCCAAAATAAACCTGCTCCTAATGTCGTCTCGTCGTTTCATTCGTACGACAAAACCTTTTTGTTCTAAATTAAATAAATAAAAGTTGTTGGCCGGCCCGGTGGCCGAGATCGCTAAGGCAGTCGTGGTGTAGTGATCTCGAACCGAAGGGTCGCGGGTTCCAGTCCCGCCTCAGACATGGTTGTATTGTGTTCGTTCTTTCACAATTCACCACCACCATTTCGTTTCAGCTTCAGAGTTACCATAACGTTAACTACAATAGTGGTCGCAAAGAACCTAAACGTTAATGTGACCTTAAATAACTTTAAAGAAATGTTGTTGACCGGTGTCAAATATATATATATATATATATATATATATATATATATATATATATATATATTTAATCTTAAGATATTTTCAATAGCGTAGCTATCAACAGAGCAATCTGAAAAATTACAGGAATACATGAAATATAAATTATTCAAATTATTTACAAAAAATTATATAGAAAATGTGAACATAGTACGAGTATGCCAGATGCGTAAGCAAACTGAATCGTGCATACGTTGCAGCGTTTGGGCGGAAAACGAAGTTATGCGGTTTATGGGAAGTGCGACTCGTTAAAAGGGCAGAAGGTCGGTCGGAAGCGGGTGGAGACGGGCAGGCGAAGCTGCTGGAGGAGGCGTGAGCAGGAGACGGGCGGGCGAAGGCGGATGGAGCTAGGGGTGTACAGATTGGGCTAATTTCATCGTAGGTGACGAGAGTTTAGGGATTTGCGGATTAAGACATGTCATGTTCTGATTTTTCGGGTTGTTTTGTGTATGATGGGATTCTGTTCTGTTCTTTGTGTAGTACGTACTTAAATATTTGTAAGATATTAATTTTTCCTCTGTGGTATATTCATCTTAACATTTATTCCCTCAAAATTCGTAAAAAAAAGTATATTCCCGGGGATTGCAAATTTTTGATACATTTTGATACATTTACGCATTAACATACAATCCTGGGACCATCTGCTCTCCACGCCGATTGTCTCGTGCCTTTCCATCCCGTCCATCTTAACCCCCCACGCAATTTTTTTAAGTTCAAATTAATATTTCTTCAACCAGAGTATTCGTGTGACACAACCCGTTCGTCCGGCTGAAATGGCATCAACTGATGTGCCTGCTGTGCCTCTGACCGGTAGGTCCTAGGGTTCGAGTCCCTTCGGCCACAGGTTTTTCTGCACTAGCTAGATGGTAGGGTGAATTCAGCCGCTGTCTGGAGGAGAATTCTAATCCTCGGCTGCTCTGATCGGTTGTTTTCTACGATCAACACCAGACGAATGCCGAAGCAATGTTGAAAAGAATGAGCCACGGAGCGCGTGCGATCTTTCCTTGCTCTTCATTGTCCTATCTTCACCCGTTACTGACACACACTTACATGCACTACACTACCATACATGCCGGGAGATCAGTGGGAAGCTTAGATCTTGTCCCGACTGTTGGAGATTCCTGGTTTGAAAAATCAGCATGTTGAACTGTAGGTCGGCGCCGGATTTCACCAATCAGCGGGGTTGGATCACCGTCACCCGCTATGTTAAAGTATACACTACATTCTCGACACTAATGGCATAGCAGCTGTCGCGCCAGAAAACACAAACTAATCAATCATGCAACTACTCATTCGATATTTTATAATGTATTTATACATTTCACACCATGCCAAAACAAAATATTCAACTCGAAACATCCATGCTTTACTCAGGATTACGCAATCCACGTGGTGTATCATACATACGAGTGCAGTCTAAAGTCCCTATTCTCCCAGGCCGCCACAACACATCAGAGATGGTTAATATAATATTAATAAATTAATTATAATTTTAAAATTATTTAGAACAAATATTGGCATTATAGAAATTCTTGGACTTGCATATCACTGGTATTAGTACACAATGAAGCTGAATACACAATAAAATTAATTTTGTTGTGTATTCAGCAAGTATCGTATGGAATGAAGCGTCCCAGCGTCACTGAGCGGTAAACGATCGAGTCGACTCGACTCGCCGGAACCTCTTCCACTGTGAGGCTCCCCATTCAAAATTCCCGAGCAGGGTTCGGTCCAGAGAAGTACATTGTACTCTGAGTTACTTAGCAAGGAGACGGGATGTAGTGAGAAAGAATGAAACCTTCCCTTTTTGCGCCACTGATTCGTTCCTTTGATCTCCTTCTCCCATTTTAACCAGATTCTTTTCCGCTCCAAGACACGGCCAGCACATCGTGCGCCGCCTGATGGTGTTTCTTTGGTCGAAGAGGAACTGTGATCAGTCCTGCTCTTTGCTCCGGGAGAAAAAAAGCAAGTGGAGAAGAGCAGATCGCGCGCGCGTCTGTCGCGACTTTTTTTTTGTGCGCTCTAAGACGTTCGTTGTAAGATATTCCCTGCACAGAAACGCGAAATCCATGAAACCTTTGAGACAGATTGCTGTCCACGCCAAACGCTAGAATCACGCTTCCTCGACTCGTTTTAACGAAGACATTCAATTCCGAAAGACGTTTGGAGAACGAGCGAATGAGTGCCTTTGTGCAGAAAATTAAAATACGCTTTCCCGGAGACAGGTCTCTGACATTAGTAAAGGAAAGCTGAAGCTTGAAAAAGTCTTGGAAACTATATTATTTCTTTCGTACATTTCTAATTTCATAATTATAGCGTTTCACGTTTATTTTTATACCACGTATATTTCGCGTTGACAAAGGGAAAACTAAAAATGCATTATAATTTGCATTATTATTGGTATTACTGTGGAAGGGGAATTGTGTACATACTTCCATTACAAATAAGAGAGGTAATGAATAATTGCTTTAGAAAATACGTTTAACATTTTCGCATTATTGCTGTGGCATACTGCAGCTTTTAATTTAACCAATGATATTTGAATGTAACATTTATTATCAAGCGTACAGTAACTTGTTTAGAAACATGTTTTCAGTACACAAGGAAAACAAATACATGACAATAAATATAATACGTTTTTAAAAATTGCAAAACAGTCTTCCAGCAAAAAAGGAAATGGCAGTACACATGGCTTGAAAAAAAACAATTTTCAACATTTGATACATTCAGATGTGTACGTCCACGGTATTAAATGAGCAACAAAACCAAACCAATTTCAACTCATTTTGTTGAGGTTTCGATCAGACAAAAACTCACACACATAGACTTTTTATAAGGAGAAATTGAGAGATCAATATAGTTATCTTTTTGTCTGTCGTAGTTATTGTAAAAATAATTGAGTAACTCATAACGTTCACTATGTTTTTTCATGAAGTCATATTAAAAATGATAAAAAGGACATAATACTAAAGAAAACTTTTTTTAATTTGTTGCGTCTTTCAAATTGACGCAACGCGCTTCCAAACTCCTTAAGGGGCGTTGAGCGCTTTGCGCTGGGGAGTAATACTCCATTAACTAGCGCAGGAGTAATCCTCCATTACCTTGAAATCATGTCACGTCACGTCGCAGTCAGTTGTTAAGAGGACCGCCAGGTAGCATCTCCGCATACGCGCCTCTTACTACGCGCTCCTGCGTCACTACCCAGCGGCCACAATTGGGAAGGAATAAGGGATGGGGTAGGGTTGAGGACACTTCACAGGGGTTGGTCTAGCTCTTGTGAAGCAGCCAAACTCGTTTTGTTGGAACAAATTTCACATGGCTCCACGTTTATTTTGAAGTGTACTTATATTTTTACATTCTCGCATACTACATTCTGTAATGAATAATCCGCACGCGGCGACTAACTGGGACAGGAGCCCAGCACGCACGAAGGAGCACACTGCACGGTGTAGGAGATCTCAGGGTTATTGTGTGGTCCTGTTTTCGAGTATGATGGAAATTCTACACTAGATATCAGACACATATTGCTGACAATCCCATCGCTAAAAACGCGGATGCGTGTTTGTTAAGGAAAAGAAAATTTATTACAATCATTCGTTGTGTTTACATATGGCGCATAAGCCCTAATTTGATGATGATGATAATGATAATGATGAATAAGTCCGACTACCGACGTAATTTAATTGATGTGCAGCGTTTATTGGCAGAGACTTTTCCACATCGTAATCACGTTCCGGGCGAGCTCTTGGGTGAGTTTCTGCAGCGATTGCTGAAGGGCAGAGGCCAAGCACAAACATTGGATACGGATAATGATGATGATGATGACGGCGAGATCCGATGACATGATTTCTGAATAAAACTTAATCTCAGGTTAACGATATTCTGAAAGCTTTCACACATTTAAAGAATAATTCAGATCAACATATCCGAAGGCTGGAAGAATTCATTTCTCTACAGTCTTTGTCACGAGTCGGCAACACTGCAAATCTTCCCAATTGTGCACCTGTACCCGCACATAACAAACAGACACCACATCCAGTTACAACCCACAACAAATTTAGTATTTATAGATTAAGAAAAAGAATTACCTCGCTTTCCTGAGCCATACAACACCTCTCTAGAATAATCAAATTTGGGTACAACACAAACAGGCTGCGGAGTGCGTCGAAACAAAAACTTGTAAATTTGCGCATCATTACCCATGTGAAAACAAAGACATTGCTACTGAGCCTTAAACACGGGAACTAATTTCAGCCATTACTGATGGTCGCCATCTTTTGTCCATTCTCAATAAGGTTATCCTCCTGCAACTCATCTTTTTTAAATCTTACGGGAAATTTGCGGACGTGACTGCTGATTTGGACATGCAAACAAAGACACTGACCATTCAGAATACAGTCATTATCATCGACAGAATATCATTAATTTGGGCGGTTTATCTCATAATGAACTTAGCATTTTTCAAATTACATCACTTGTACTTACGTTATCAATGATATCGATTCGATTTCCTTGACAGAATTACATGTGTATTCATTTCAAAATGTAATTTTTGAAATATATTTTGAAACCTTTGTTGTAAGTTAAAATCTTAACATAGATTTTGTGATCAAATCTTGCGAGAATAAGCAGTTCCTAAATTTAATAAATTACTTCATTGCTTGAGTTTATAGTGAGATGTCCTGACATCTCACACGTGCACTAATTGTTATATCTCACGCCAGCCGACGCTCCAACTCTCCCCGTCCCTTGTTGCCATTAGCGACGCACAGCTGCAGTCAGACAAGCTAAAGGGGCTAGCGCCCATAAAACTCACAAGATTTGCCATGGCGTCAGTACGTTAGCCAACCTCCCAAAGCCACCCCGCTTGCCACAAATAGTCAGGAGGCTCCCCTTCTCCTGGGCACCGGCCTCCAACGCGTAAGAAGGTCACGCGACCCTCATCAAACCGTGCTCCGCGAGCTCCACATCCTCCGTGCCGGGAAAAGCCAGATTAGATTTGTTCACAAATCTCTAATCCTCTAATCCTCCGAGACCAGTCATATCTCCATCCACTGTAGCGACAGCTAGCAGGTATCCTCCCCGACCATCCCTCGTCAACACTAGCCAAACAATTACAACCAATTAGAACTATCTGAATAAGTAAGTCATCATAGTGGGGACTGGCCCGACCAATAGACAACTCCAAGAGCGTGGAACATTCTACTAGAAGTAGCTAAGCCAACCAATGGGGAAACAGGCGGTACGCACGTGACCACAGCGAAGCTCCTCCTCTCCCTCTCCTCTCTCTCTCTCTCTCTCTCTCTGAGACCTGCTACAAGAACACTTTATTGAATTAGTGGACGTTCTCTTGTTCATTTCTACGCAGTAAGCAAGGGATTTGTTACACAATTGTGCGTAACAAATTGCTTTGAAATGTGGAACTCAGAGTGTTCTGGCTACTGTCGGCTACCGTGTAAACGGACCCCTTTGTCAAGCATTGTTTCTCGACGGGTTCATGTCGTTCATTGTGTGAAGTAAGACACGTGCGAGCGGAGCCGTGTGGAGAACGCGGACGGGGGGATTTGCGACGGGGCTGAGGGGCTTAGTCTGTTTTGGGACTCCGAGTTGTAACAAATGTGGAGCGTGGGACGCGATGGCGGGCGCGTCTGCGCGTTGCGATATGTCGACAAAGAGAGAAACATAGCAATATGTACTATAGAGAATGTATAGACAATATGTACTCTATAGAGAATTCTCTATAGAGAATGCAGCAAAGGGGTGATTTTTCGGCAGAAAAACACTTGTGGGTATGTGATGCCCAAAACATTTTCTTGTACATATAGATAGTAAATTAGTTCCAATATATTGGTAGTCAGAATTTACGTTTTGAAAGTCTTTGATACCGAAAACCTGGTTTACATCAAACGTATGTCTGACCGACTGGCTGTGAAAAACGTTAGCCCTTGAACCTTTTACAGAATTTTCACTAAAATTGATATTCTCGGAATAATGTGTCTGTTGGCGCGTCCCCTTGAATTTAAATTTGAATTTTTGGAGATATTTTACATCATGCCTTAATGACATTTTCAAAAGCATCGCAAAAATGACTCCAAAGTTCTTCTATAATTTTTCTCGAATGTGAATAGCAGTATAATTCCGCTATTATAATGCTATAAATTATAAATATCATTCTATAATTTCGCTAATAAAAATGGCAAAGGTTAGAATTTTTCTGAATTCTAGGTTATTTCGAAAAATTAAAAAACTTTAACATTCTTTAGCGTCTACAGTAGTCAAGATGGAAATTTTTATTAATGAAATCTATTCTCCAAAATTAATCTTTAGGTAGGATATTCATTAAAACCTCTGAATTTTTTAATATTGCATATGTGCAACTTTCGTTTTGAAGTGCCGCGAACGTAAGATCACATTATAAAGAATGATATTGCCTGTCCGGGTGACGCCGCGTCGAAGGCTGTGTTGCCGACATTTCAACCATCTTGTCCTGGTCTTCCGGGCTGGTTGGACAAGATGGTCGAAACATTGGCAACATAGCCTTCAACGCGGTTCCTCATGGCTGGTCTCAAGGTTCCTTAGGGCTGATCGGGAAGACCGCGACAAGATGGTCGAATCGCTGGCCGCGGAAGCCTGAGACTTCGCAATCACAAAATGACCACGTTCAAGGAAAATTATTTCATTTTTAATGATTTATGAAATGTTCAAGGTGAATTACTCCATTGATTGGTTAGTGATTCCGAACGCGTCGACTTCTAGGGTCATTAGTTGCGTAATTGTAGTGTATGTTTTATCGCGGGAGACGGCAATGGTCGTTCCCAGCTGACTGGCGAGATCCGGGGCCAACTTACGTCGGCATGCTAGGATTTTCCTCCAGGTTTCTCCCATCAGTGTGGCACCACCCGCACGGGACAAGCTCTGGTCTCCCGACATGTGTGGTAGTGTATGCAAGTGAGTGTAAGTGTGAGGGGTGAGGGCAGGACAAGGAAGGGGAGGGAAAGATCCGACGCGGTTCGTGGCCCTTTTGTTAGGGTACTGCTCCGACATTCGCCTAGTGTTGATCGGAAAAACCACAGAAAACTATTAGAGCAGCCGGGCGCGAGAATTCTTCTTCAGACAGCGGCTGAATCCGAGCTAGCTGACAAGCTAAAACTCCTGCCTCTGCCCGGACGCGAACCCTAGGACCTCCCGGTCAGAAGCACTGCAATGACATCAGTTGATGCCCTGAAACACCTTTGTCGTTGAATTTTCAATGTTCAATAAAGGCTTCGAGGAGAACAATTCCGAAAAGAGCTTAAAAGATTGTTAAGAGAGTTACAGAATTTCAAAAACTCAGGCTCTAAAACTCTGGGGAAAGCAGATAAGTCAGGTGCTTGCGAAACCTAAATCAAAATTATTAGTTTCGACTTCTTTTGTAATTCAGATGTCGCTATTTCAAAACGGATGGCAAAACCTTCGAGTGACGTTCAGTTACTGGCACCGATCAATCATTGTTCAAAACTTCTGCGACCTTAGGTAGGTAGGTAGGGGTATCCTTGTTCACATTGTGGGATAAAGATGAGGATGTATGGAGGAGGATGCAAATTGCATTAAACATTATTTTAATCTTTATCTTTCGAGTCATGTTCGAGCTGCCGAAATGAACAAAGCGTATGCGAGGTAGCTCTGTTTACAACATTGACAGTTTCCGTGCGATATCCAAGCGGTATATTATTGTGCCGTTTATTCAACCTATCATCTACTTATACGCCCACCGCACAACATTCTACTAGTATCTGATTCATCATGTTGTGTGTTTGTGTGGTGAGGAGGATTGTGTGTCCCTTACTCCCTGTGAGGTGCCTGAGATGGATTAGCATGCAGCACATATATTTATTATGTTTTCACGTTGTGGTTGAAAGGTATGTAACGATTTTGTACAAAAAATTGTAAATGTGTTTAACTGCAGCCAGGATTGTTGTTATATGGCACGTGTTCTCTGTTAGCATTACTGTAAATGTGTGTTATTTTCTTTCCTCATATTATTCAGCCCCGAGGATGGAAATAAATTTCTATCGTCGGCAAACAATCAGCTTGAAGTTCGTTTTTACTTATGACCAAGCCCCATTAACCAGCCTTCAATATATCTACTTAGTTAACAACTAAAAGTGAAGTGACTAAAACAATCTGGTATGGTCGTTCGCAATATATTTCACAACAAGACGCTGGTAAAAATAGTCCATGAAGAAAAATTTCAGCATCAAAAGAGCTGCACATAAACTCAGACCTTTGCGTGTCGTAAAAGGCACCCAGATGGTAATTTTTAGCATCGTTTGCTGGACAAACGTGAACGTAACTTCGACAATATCTCTCTTACTAATAGCGTAATATCGTGAACATTCGTTCGAGGAAAAGTGCGGCTTGATTTAAAAACGGAAGTTCATTTAAATATCTGTGATAAAAATATTTTAACGTACACCAAAAATAAAAAAATAAAAGGAATTGCTGTTTCCGTTTCAGCTTTCATCTAATAATATTTCAATCAATAAACTGTAAATAATGATTAGTTTAGAATGCTTTCATGTTGTTTTATACTGCTTGAAACACAATTAAAGAAATGCATATTTTCATATCGTAACAAACCGAGACACTATTTTCTAATTAATGTATCATTTTCATTTTAAAATACTCAAAAGGCATGTCTATTTAAATATCAGTAGCGCATTACCCATGTTCCCATTTCGTACCTCGAAAAACATTGTAGCCGCAAATCTGCTCTTCACTGCTTTCTGGGAAGTGTTGCTTATAGGGCTCTTACGTTGACAGCAGGGCAAACCTGCTCGTACCAAATTTCCTGGAAAAGGATGCATTGACGTTGGGATTTGAGGATATGTCACACAACTCTTCACGTCAGTCTTTGTGAGAGAAGCTTGACACGGCTTGCACATAACGGCGATAATCCATACGGCTCAGAGCAGTGAAAGATTTACAAGGTGACTGCAAATGATTAGACATGTTCTAATAGCCTGATGTCATCCAACCAATAAACAACGCAATAAAAGAACGTACGATGAAATCACTGGAAAATATTTCAAAGTTGTGGGAGAGCATCTAATATAAGGAATTCAATAGCTTTATAACAGAAACGGGATGTTATTTTTACTTTGTTACGTACAAAGTATGAAATTATGTAATATTAAAAAACCGGAATTAATATGTATCTATAAGCTGACAAATACTACAACGCAACGTATTCTTACGGCACCAAAGATCCTAGTGTCTTATGCGGCCGGAAACGTAAGTAACCAATCAATCGACTCTAGCTACATACATGGATTGAATTCAATCACTGTCTAGAGGGGACTTTTCGCGGAGGACTTCTCTGATCGGTAGCTTTATGTGCTTTCTCCGCTAATACCAGGCGAAAACCGGTGCAGTGCTCTAACACATGGTCCAGGGACCGCGCGAGAGTTTTACTTGTCTCCTTCACACACTTTATACGCATATTTGGGAAGACTAGGCAGTAGGTTAGAGCTTTTCCTAAATGGGGCAGCGTCTCGCTAGGGGAATATGTAGAGGGGGAAACCTCGCAAAGCTATGTGTAGGATGGGGCCGAATCTTAGCCAGCGGAAGAGAACCGCCTCCACCTCTCGGGATTTAACATTATTTACACTTATCGGACTATTGACATAAGTGTTGGCGCGTCCGGAAACAATGTAATCGTATTCACGAAAAATGTAGAGAAGCCAGAAAAGAGTGATGGTATAAGAGCTATGACCAGCGAGTCCCACAAGAAAAATAAAATTAGGTCATAATAACGTAACACAGATGCAGATGCCCATGTATTCTGAGGGGGCTCAGAGCATCAACTGAAGGAGAATTCTAGCGGCCGGCTACTCTGACCGGTAGATTTCCATGGTTTCTACTATCTATGAAACGCGAATAACGGAGCAGTACCCTAGCAAACGGGCCACGGACCGCGCGCAATCTTTCCTTCGTTCTTGTCCTATCATCAACGCTTACGTACACACATATTTAGATCCACAACACTATCACACACACGGCGGGAGACTACTCGGGAGCTTAGAGCTTGTTTCGGCTGCAACGGTGCTCAACTGGTGGGAGATATCTGCATGGGGAAAATCCCGCCAGTGTACGTGTTAGTCGGCGTCGGTTCTTATCATGCATTTAGGGAAGAATGCAGTCCCCTCTCGTGATAAAACATGCACTAACACTTACGGGACTAAAGACCACAGTAGTTGACGCGCCTGGAAACACGAAGTAATCAATCAAGTCCATGTGTTCCGCTATTATCCCTTAAAATACAACGCCTCTTTTTTTGTCATTATACATACCTAATATATTATTCACCTACAATTTTATCACCTATACTTTCTTTAAATTTTCTTTGTGAAGTCATAAAAACGAGTCTAACTTAACAACCCGCTTGAAAATTAGATCTAAGTCATCTCACGTCAACTCAAAGTATTGTTGTCAAATTGAATGTAAAAATACAAATCAAGAAATGTAGATACTTATAAACGACGTAAAATTGAAACATTTGAATATTTGCAGCAATATTCCATTTTTATTCTCCGCTCCATTGTTGTGCGAATGGCGGGTAACGTTGTGATCCGTGAGCTGGGTGCGAAATGAGGCGCCCGTCGTCCAACCTCACGCGCGTGTGCTCGGCGCTGCCCCGTGTTGGCGTCGTGTGGGGTTGGAGCGCGTGGAGCGGCGGGAGTAACCCGCCTAAGCCCGGATTGGGAGTAGCCGCGCGCAAACCCCGGGGGTCCCCTGGACCTTCACACGGCGGAGCCTGGACGCGAGGCGATGCTGTTTTTCATTTAACGTGTTGTTTTTATTACGGAGAAAGGCCTTGGCATCCGTTCGACCTCACACCTCTGGGTGCCGAGGCGGAAATCGTGATCCACTCATGACGAATTTGTGATGGACAAACCGATTTCGCGGCAGGTTTCTTCGGCCTTCCACCACTTTCCCTGCCTCCCATTTCGCCCTTGCGTCATCATCATGCAAGACTCATCTTGGTCATCGAAATCAGTCACCGACTCATCGGAAGATCAGAGGGTTTCAGTCGCGTTTTATTGATTGATTTTTTCGTGTTTCCGGGCGCGTCAACTGCTTCAGTCATTAGTCTTGTTAGTGTAGTGCATGTTTTTTCTCGAGAGATGGCGGTGATCTTCCCCCGCTGGATGGCGAGATCCGGCGCCGACCTACGGTCGGCTACTGGGGTTTCCCCCTAACCAAGACTCTCCCACCAGCGGGGCACCGCCCCAGCCGGGACAAGCTCTAAGCTCCCGACCGGTCTCCCCGAATATGTGGTAGTGTAGTGCATGTAAGTGCGTGTGTAAGGAGAGAGGATCGGACAAGGAAGAGGAAGGACAGATCGTGCGCGGTCCGTGGCCCGTTTGGTAGGGTACTGCTCCGGCATTCACCTGGTGTTGATCGGAGAAACCACGGAAAATACCGATCAGAGCAGCCGGCCGCTAGAATTCTCCTCTAGACAGCGGCTGCATTCGACCTAGCTGAAAAGCTAGTGTCGAGAACCCTGCCGTCGTGGGGAGTGTAACCTAGGACCTCCCTGTCAGAGGCGCTGCAGTGTCATCAGTTGATGCACTGAGCTACCGCTCCCGGTTGCAAGACTCATCTCTGTCATCGAAATCAGTCACCAGCTGAGTTAGTTACTGTGTCTCCAGCATTACTGTGTCTCTGCAGCGACTAATCGGAAGATCATAGGGTTTCAGTCGCGACGCAGACAGATTTTCGACATTAGATAGGTCACATTCAGCCGCTGCCTGGAGGAGAATTCTAGGGGCCCCTCACTGTTAATGATATGTTTTCATGGTTTCTCCCATCAGTTCCAAGCCGATTCTTCCGCGTTGGAACTTTCCTTCCTCTTCCTTGACCTAAACTCTCCCCCTACTCGCTCACATTTACACATACTTGTAACTACACTATTCCACATGACAAGAGACCATTCCGGGGCTTAGAGTTTGTCATTGGTCTCGCTGGAGTATGTACCTGAAGGGGGAAATCCCCCGCAAAAGGTTTAGGTCGATGCTGCATCTCATCATTAGGACAGGAGGAACACTGGAACTTTCCGGGATAAAATCATCCACTCCACGAACGGGGCTAATCGCCTTAACTGTTGACGTTCTCAGAAAATTAATTAGTCAATAAAGCCACAGAAGCGAATAACATTGATAAATATAGACTCTCGGGCAATGAAAAAATTATTTTCAACTAATATTTAATTACAATTAGCTTCCTGTGTTAATAACGAAACTACCAGGAAATTTCACAGAGCACCGAGTCGTTATAGTGGAGTGTAGCCATTAAGATAGCATGCCATCACCGAAACCATGCCCGTCGTTGGGCCCGATTATCAATTACCAAATACAGTCTTGTTTTTTAGCAGCATTTCGACGTAGTCCCAACCTCTTGTAGCGTGCATCTGGTGTCATGACCTTTCAGACCAGACCTTGCTAACTGCTCAGTGCCTTTGAACTTCCATATAAACAAAAGACGACTCTCTCCCCCTACACACTCAGGAATAAGACCTCTGTTAAAACTCAGTCTCGATAACATTCACCTCGTATTCGAAATTGCATATTAGAGACTAAGGAAGGTACTAGCACTGTATGCAATTTACAGCAATCAAGTATAATGTGCCCTTGTTTTCTTAATCTGCAGAACTCTTTCCCCTCTTTTATTACACGCAGTGGAAAGATGAATTAAAGTAGCAACAAAGCGATGTTAGCTACATTTCAAAACTAGAAATGTTTTCTGGCGAGTGAATGAAATATTATTTGCCTCGGGAAATAACTCTTTCGATTTTCGTGTATTTCTAAGAAAATAACCATACACACCCTACTGTACTCGTTCTACAATTATCAAAAGGAGAACTGAAAAGGCCTGTGCATAATGAAGTTATATTTATGTCCAGAAGCAAATCAAGGAGCCATCTTAGCATCAATCAAGAGAAGCTGGACAGAAAACCTGCTCGAGTTCAGTGATGGTGCGAGCGCTCGCCTTGGAGTGCTGGAAGGGTCGTATGGATTGATTGATTGTTAGTGATTCCTGGTGCGTCAACTACTATGGTCATTAGTTCCGTACGTGTAGTGCGTGCTTTTGCTCTGGAGGTGGCGGTGAGATCACCTCGCCCTGCCACGCTGTATGGCGAGATCCGGCGCCGAGCTACCGTCGGCTAGCGGGGTTTTCCTCAACAGGTATCTCCCACCAGCAGGGCACCACCCCAGCCAAGACAAGCCTTAAACTCCGACCGGTCTCCCAACATGTATGGTAGTGTAGTTCATGTTAGAGTAAGTGTGAGTAAGGGGTAAGGAGAGGGCAAGGAGGAGGTAGGAAAGATCACATCGGTGGTGGCCGTCAGCCCAGCCCATCCAGCGACCCGTGGAGGGTACTGCTCCGGCATTCGCCTGATATTGATCAAAGAAACAACAGGAAAACTCCCGATCAGAGCAGCCGGCCGCTAGAATTCTCCTCCAGTCAGCGACTGAATTCGAACTAGGTGACAAGCTAGTGTCGAATATCCTGTCACCGTCGGGACTCGAACCTCGGGTCTCCCGGTCAGAGGGAGTGCAGTGCCATCAGTTGATGCCCTGAGCCCTGAGCGAGGTGGCGATGCGTGGGCGAGGAGAGTGGGCGGAGCGGGGCGGCGGGGGCTTAGCGGGGCTCATGCGGCGCACCCCATTTGCGACGCCGGCCTCCGCCTCCGCCTCCGCCTCCGCCTCCGCCGCCCGCTACGTCGCTCCTCGCTGCTGTCCTGCACGAAGCGTGCGCGCACCGGCGGCGGCGGCCGTCAGCCCATCCATTAGGCTCTTAAGGCCGCTCTCCTCCCCTCCCCTCCCCCCGCCGCCACCGGCTCTTCATCCCCCGCTGACTGCTCTGATTCGCCCGCTCGCCTCTCCTTCCCTCCCTCCCTCTCTCTCTCTCTCTCTCTCTCGGCCCGAAGGCGACGTCCGACAGCATGACACGAGTCACGCGTCTCCATCAAGCCACGTGCGGAAATCGCTTCCAAAATGATCTCTGCCTCTGGCGTTGGGAGTGTTTACTACTCATCGTTTATAGGCTGATAGGTGAATTTTGAGTAATAACAGTTATTTTGTGAAAATTTAAAATAATTGTTATTGACACAATGCATATGAACCTATGATGTTTTTTTAATCAAATATTTGATTTCTCTGTTGTTTCGTCCTGTCACGCTCGGCGCCTTTGTGACAGTAGCCTATGGCGTCATGTGCGGTAAACGTGAAAGTTTTTAGTGATCTGGTACATGCTGGGGGTTGGTTTTGTGTGATAACTCTGCCCCGTATTGCTCACGATATCAGTACCGTTATTTCAAAAGTTTTCTCTCTCGTACATATGCGTCTCCTTTTGACATTTACTGAAGATAATACACAAGAGTGTCTCACAGTTGAATTAACGTTCCTAAAAAGGAATTATACCAAACGATCGAACTGTATATAGTAATATACAAATACAATGAAACAGATTCGATTTCAACTGAACAATTGTTTAGTAAATTTCATTATGTAACACTGTAATTACTTATGCCTAATATAACGACTAATTTCTCATCAGTGTGACACTACATACAACACAGCGGGCGCTATGCGACGAGGAAGAAAGAGTATTCAGAGTTAACGCGCAATTTCAGAAAGTCGATTTTTGCTGCTCAAAGACCCCGTTCTTTACTCTCTTCACCACAATTTGCTGCTGCACGCCATTAGTTCTTAAATAATTTGATCAAACTTGTGTGAAGTCGTTTATTGATTGACTGTTCGCGATTCTGCGCGCGTCAAATACTGACGTCATTAGTCCAGTAAGTGTAGTGCATGTTTTTTATTGTGAGGTAGCTGTGATCTTCTCCCACTGGATGGCGAGATCCGACGCCGACCTATCGTCGACTACCAGGGTTTTCCCAACCATCTCCCACCAGCGGGGCACCGCCCCAGTCGGAACTAGTTCTAAGTCCCCGACCGGTCTCCCGCCATGTGTGGTAGTGTGTAGTGCATGTTAGTGTAAGTGTGTGTGTAAGGGGTGAAGATTGGACAAGAAAGGAAAGATTGTGCGCGGTCTGTGACCCGTTTGTTAGGGCTCCGGCATTCGCCTGGTGTTGGTCGGAGAAACCACGGAAAACTATCGACCAGAGCAGCCAACCGCTAGAATTCTCCTTCAGACAGCGACAGAATTCGACCTAACTGAAAAGCTAGTATCAAAAATTCTGCCGTCGGGACTAGAACCTAGGCCCTCCCGATCATAGGCACTGCAGTGACATCAGTTGATGCACTGAGGTACCGCTCCCGGTGAGTCCTTTATGTTAATTTCAGTTTTGACAACTGGAAACAAAAAAGAAAATTAAGTGTTATTACAGAGGTCCATTCTCTATCTGCGGAGAGATAACAGGTGATGCACAATGGACTGATGACCCAAAGAATCACCGAACAATAATCTGAGAGTACAAAGCAGCAAACGGGAAACGATGGCTTTTGTTCGTTGCTATTTATAACTCCTCGCGCCTATCACAATAACAAAGAGATGATGAGACCTATAGTCTCTAAGGTGTGTGAAGGCCATTTTCTCAAACTCCGTTTAAACGGAGTAATTAAGTGTGGTTTCGGCTGTAGTTTAAAGTGCGGTAGCCTTTCTCCATATCAGTTTAACTTTTAAGCAGCGTTTAAACGTGAGAAAAGTTACACGTTCATTTGTGTGTGTTTAAGCCACATCCTATGTTAAACGTTGCATTCATTACTTAGTTATAATTACGTGTGATCAATATAACATTCAGCCTATTTTGAGAGTAAATGCTCGAAGGTGGAGACGTTTATTGAAACCTTCCGCAGTAATCATGACGCATTTTCAGATTGCGAACATGGATTTCGAAAATCCAAATCTACAAAAAGAGCCATATTTTTTTAAAGATCTTACCTCATCATTGGATCAAAATGAAGCACCTCTTGAGTTATTAGCCAAGTGCTTGACAAGTCCTTGACGATGTTCCGGTGTTTTAATGTATCCCAGAATGTACTCCACTTTTTGCAAATACAGCTCAGCATGTTTGCAAATACGATTCGCAAGTTGCGGTTCGATCATTAGTGTTTCCGGTCGAGTCAACAACTACGGTCATTCGCACGTATAGTGCATATTATATCAGGAGGTGATAGCGTTCCTACTCACTTGAACATGAGATCCGGCACTGCCCTGCAAGTAGGGTTACGTGTAATCCTTTTTTAAGGTATCTCCTCTAGCGGGGCACCGCTCCAATCGTGTTAAGCTCTAAGCTCTAGACTGGTCTCGTTACATGAATGTGAGTGGGAGGAGAGGAGGAAAAGATTTTGGACACGAAAGATCTCGCTCATTCGCTTGGACGCGCGGGAAGCTTCGTATTTCAGCAGCAGCTTGCTACAATTCTCCACCAGACCTTAGCTAAATTTGACCTAGATGTATAGCTAGTGTCCGCCACCGTCGAAACTCAATCCCAAGGTCTTCCTGGGCAGCGATGCTGCAGAGGTAGTCGATATATGCAATGTTTTCGTGTAATTATTCTCGAAAAGACTTCACAAAAGAGTTTCAGTATGTCACTTGATATGTTAGAAAATATGATGTTTTGTAAATAGCGTTCTCAGCCATCATTATATCTGTAAATAACAATAGCCAGAAAACACATATATGCTGATATTATTATTTAAATATATTGCATTGTTTGGAAGTAATGTAATACCACATATTACCATAGGAAAGCTTCCTGGACGGCGAAACTATGTTGAATGAATAACTCAATAAAAATTAAAATACACATCATTCCATTTCATTGAATATTCATGCACAAATAGGTCTCTCTCGACTACCTCTCGAGGTTTCATAAAGCAGTGAATCGCCAACCGGAATATGCATTATTCTGTAATAATACCCTGTAATTCTCGGTATCGGAGTCCGTTGTGCGAATCACAGCTGAATATCTCTCTATAATCGACGTCTAAAAGTTTCCTAATACATATGCAATACGGTCGTTTTTAATTTGCAATGGAATTAAATTAAATTAATTATTTTTCATGTTATTCTTGATGGTATTTTGTTTCCCTAAACGAAGGAATACGAAATATGCCTTATCTATTAAGCCGTGACTAATGTGATATACGAAAATTATTATTCATAAATAACTTTCACAAATGAAACATAATCGCATGCCAAAGTAACTAAAATCGCTTAAAAGTATTGTGAAAACGCTATTGTCCTTAGATTAGTGCATGTGAATACTATAATTATTTTCTGTTTTCTTCTCAATTATCTTAGCTTAAATCAATTGTTTTCTCGCTTTATTAATATTTTAGTGATTTTGATTTCAACTATTTTTCTTTCACTTTACACACTTGCTGTCATTATGTCATCTTCTATTTCGCGAAGAAATTTGGAATTTCCATATTCCATTAATGTTGCAACAAATATATTATTATTTATTATTATTATTTAATTACCACTCATGTCTTTTTGGTGATAACATAAATTTTACAGATTAATATAATTACAGTATACTCATAAACTATGGTTATAATTTTGAATATAATTTTATTTCCTATAAATGTCCTGAGTATTTTGGTCGTTCAGATGATCGTAACCTTCTGCATAAGCTTCTATAGGTTTTCAGGAAAATCTAATTCTTTGAGGCTTTGATGCATGGTCTTTGGGATGGCTCAGTACTTGATATTATACAAGGAATGATTCTCACTTTGCTAGAATTCAGTTGTTGAAGAATTGTCTATGAGAGATCCTCCTCATACGTAGTCTTCTTTTATGTGTATTTCGACTGAAGATTGGAAGTGTTCGATATTGAGACATCGATAATATCGACATGGCTGTTTTCTTTATTGAACATAAAAATTTCAATTTTTAAATAAATATATTGAACCAAATCGTAAAATTTAAGTTTCGTACCAAAATGCAAAGAAAGTTCGTATATGTACATCCAATCACATCGGGACCTTACTAATCATGTTGATAAACTATGTGGTTCTAAGTATTAGATAATTTAAATTATCACACCTACTCTCTTGCTGGATCCCAACCACTATTAGGAATAAATACGCCGTGTACGACTGTAATTGCAGAAATCGATGTACTACAAGAATTAAAATATTGTTTAAACTAGCTAACAGAATTTACATGGCTTGACAACCAACATTTCTGGTTGTCGTTTTTCTGGATGGCACCGATTAGGGCAGAACAATGAAGAAATTAAAAATACTATGTCATCGTGCAGTGGACGCGGAACAAAGACGCAGACACCTGGCCCTCACTCTGCACAATCTGTCCATTCTATCGATACTATTAAAATTAATTGTGGCCTTATTCCAAATTATGTTTTTATGTCTAGGTTACCGCTGTTGGTCTCAGTGTCAATTTCCTTAAAAACACCGCCATTATGTCTACATTGTGCCACAAAAAATTTAGATGTAAGTCAGGCCGACCTGGATGGCCGAGGTGGCTAAGAGCGAGTACCGACTCAGCGCTTCGGTCCGAAGGGTCGCGGGTTCGAGTCCCGCCTTGGGCATGGCTGTTTGTCCCTTGACTTTGTGTGTGTTGTCGCGGAGGGCCTCGCGTTCTGCTGACCCCAGATCAGAGAAGCTCGCAAGAGTGTTTGTCTAGTGTATGGTCAAATATGCGTCCCTTCGGGACGTAAAGGGCAACCGGCAACCGGCTGTCGGCTGGATAAAAGCCCTAGGGGAAAAAAAGTAAAATGTAGGCTACTTCATTTCAGAATCCTATCACATCTACATTGTGTACATAAGCCAATAGTGTTACGTGATGAAAGACCTAAGGGGCAACCGGCTGTCGGCTGGATAAAAGCCCTAGGAAAAAAGTCATGGTGCCAACTCTCGGGACTGTCCGTATTTTTCTAGTGTTTTAGCCTGCAAACGAAATCGAATAATTCCCAATTCCTATTCAAAATAAAAACAAGTAATCCTATAAATATCCAAAATTCTGCCCAACTATCAACTTTACACAATAAACCCCAATATTATAGACAGATATTCAAATGGTGACCTGACCTGTCACGCTTATTCAACATTGTTAAGAGAGTATCAGAGTGAAGGGTATATATTGGTAAAGGAAAACTTCCGTGGCAAGGAGAGGGGTGCTCGAATTCTTTAATAACACTTTTCACCGACGTATTTTCTCTTAGCACTTAGGGGAGAGAGGTGTCGTGTTTTCACATGCGAGAATTGTTGCACATTGGTAGTGCGTATTTCGCCACAATTTGTGAAGAGGTGGAGGAGGGAAACGTCGACTCCCCCTTGCTCCCGAGTGTCCCCTGCCGCCGAGCGTGGCCGGGGGCGCGGTTGGGGCGGGGGCGGGGGCGGGGGCGGGTCCGAAAGCGCCAAGTCCGCCGCTAGGCTTCTTCATCGCACGCCGCGTAATTATGTTGACGTGTGGCTGCCCCTCTGGGGGCGGCACTCGCATGCGGGCGGGGGGAAGGGGCGGCGCCAGGGGTTGGCTGAGGAAGGGTGCCGAGGACGAGGACGAGGACGGATGGAGGACGGGGTGGGGAGCGGAGCGGGATGGAAAGCAAGGTGTATGGGCCGAGGAGGGGAGGTAGCGGGGTTTAGGCGGGTACTGAGAGCGGGGTAAAGAGGAGGGGCGGGGCGGGGAGCGTGTGTGCGGGGCGGGGTCGGAAGCCTGTGCTCAAACCGCGACGGACGCGGCTTAATCTCACTCCAGGCAACCAAATTTGACGACGCAATCGGGCAGGCGGGGTGCAGCAGCCCCAGGAGCGCAGGCAACAATACTCTACATACAGAACCGTTTTTGGACATGGATAATGAAACAACACTAATATAATTGATAACTTTAAGAAATGTTTTCTACATAAGTTTCATTTAGTTTTTAAAAGATTTTTACGTTTGTTACAGATGTTACACGCTGTGCTGACATGAATGTGTCTATTTCACACAGGTTTTGTACAGGTGCTATGTCTCTCTTTGTTTACTACTTCTTTCCGAAGAAAACAAATGACATCTGTTTTGGCAAATCTTCAATTTCCTGATTATCAACAAGAAATAATTTTCTGTTCGCACTTTTTTTTAGATTCCAAAAAGGATTGAAGTTTACATAGTCAGCTACCCCACACATTCAATGTGTTTATAAAAATGTAATTTCTCAGGAAATGCTGAGTCGTTTACATGACTAGGTATGTGTGAGTTGATACAGAGCCCCTACTCCACATTAAGTTTTGTTAAAGTTCATAATTATCTTCAATTTTAATCCTCTCTCCTTACACACACCCTCACACTAACATGCACCACACTACTACATATTCCGGGAGACCAGTCGGGAGCTTAGAGATTGTCCCGGCTGGGGGGGTGCCCCGCTGGTGGGAGAGTCCTGGTTAGGGGGAAACCCCACTAGCCGACGGTAGGTCGGCGCCGGATCTCGCCATCCAGCGGAGGAAGATCACCGCCATCTCCCGCGAAAAAACATGCACTACACGAACGGGACTAAAGACCAAAGCAGTTGACGCGCCCGGAAACACGAAAATGTCAATCAACCAATCAATCCAATTTTAATTACTGTATTGTAGTGTCATTATGATACATAGTAGTTGCGTCTTCTTAATTATACGTGGTAGAAAGCAACTCTCCTCACACAGTCCACACACTAATCAGTTGAAGCACAGTCGATACGAGGGAAGGCGTCGTTTTCAGAATCGTATTGTGAGACTTAGTGTCAGATAACATCCCGATGAAAAGACGTCACGTGACCTGGCATCCGTCCGTCCTTTGCACAAGACGCCCTTGTCAAAGAATCGTCGACAAAATACTGAAAATACAATTTTTCACCAAAACAATGAATCCTAGGTCCGATGGACTCTGTTTGCCCGGTTACGGCCGAAAAATTATTTTTTATTTATTATTCAGTAACTCTTTCTGAAAATGGTTACGTATACGTTTAAACAACATCATAGTGAACAACATCCTAATAAGCTATCTAGTATCTTTGATATTATATGCGTGAATGATTAAGAATTGTGCTTGTGAGTTCAATAGAGAAGTGTCCAGAGGCTTATGGGTTCTCTATGCGGGCGGGGCACCGACGTAGGCTGCCTAAATACCGACAGCCCCATGGACTAGTGGCTGCGTAAGACAGGCTCTCGAAGCACCACGCATCAGCCACGCGGCGCCGAGCGGAAAACCACTGCAGGGATACTCCCTCCCCAACTAGCAGCGTCGTCTCACTCCAATACCAAACGGTAAACAATTTTTTTTATGAAATACATTGTCCAACAAATTAGAGATCGAATGTTTTGTACGTCTCCTGAGCGTTATTAAACATATTTTTTCAATTGTGAGTTTTTTTATTTCAAATTATTAGATCAAATAGACTTTTATTCGATATACATTTCATTCATTGATTTCATTTTTTAAGACAGATTAACAACCTGACCTCCTGGGAATATTTTCTTCAAATAGCAATCAGGCTTTGAATCACGAGTGACTGGTAATATGCAACGTGACTCGTAAACTTTTCAATGAGCGTTTATATGCAATTGTAGAAGGAAATATATAGATAACTCTATTCTTATTCAATTAGTATTTTTGCAGTTTTTTTGTTAATATAATTGTAACCCATGAATAAATTTCTTTGTTCTAAGAGGACAGCTTTATGGCCACAATTGACAGCACAGAGTTGCATTCTATAAAAGGTAACCTACAGCAAATGCCAGAAAATGACACTCTTGGCTTTCCATCTTAATTAACACTCAAGTGTGGGTTACCATGCTATCGCTTCAATAAGTTTATAACACCCGCGCAATGAAATTGCACAGAAAATAAAATAGTAAATTTAGTTTTACATAGAATTCAAAATGCTGTAGTTCTTTGGATATCCAAACACAAAAAAAAAATAAAGTTGCGTCATTTTACAATTACGTAAATTGTCTTTAATGTGTTATTTAATGTTTTGGTAGGTCATTATCTATATAAAAGTAGAAAATTTTAGGTTCTTGTTGGTAGTTTATGAAAAATGCACGACCTGTCATATTTCCTTATCGATTTAATGTATTATACAATCTTACATATTTTTCTATAGACAAGACATAAGCATCTTAGAACGTTCTGTTGTGTATTGTTGGGATCTTCAAAGATTAATTATACACAATAGAACATATATTTACACATTTTTACGCATTTTATTACAACATTTTATACACATTTCTCATTTCTCATTTTCTTCACACCATGTCTCATTTTGAAGACTCATTCCTGACGCAACCCGCCGCGCAAATTCACTTCACAGATTCGAAAGTGGCGCCAATCAAAAAGGCTCCGTAACATTAACGCGGTAACCTCTACTATTATTTTTTTTGTCTAAGGTAAGTCTGCGACCGTAAAAAAGCAATTGACCATAAATAGGTGTAAACGTTGACACCTGTATTCATTTATATTTTGTCACATTATTTTACGAGATATTTGAGGTAGCTGTTTTTTCAAATGGAACTACATTTTTTTCAGTCTATCATGACAAGCGTAAAAAGACGAATTTAATGATATACATATTGTCATATGTTAGATAAGCATATATATTCGTTCCCCCCCTGTGGGCGGTGAGAAGTGAGCGGTGTTTTGTTGAAAATAGATTGTCCAATTGATGTGATCGCGAGCTTCGCAGGCCTTCGATCCTCAGTCGAGATTCTGAAGAGAATGGAACCGAGTCCCAGCACCACCCACCACAGTGACACCACGTGATGGAATTGGTTCACTTCCTCGTATCTGAAATGTCCCAGCCGGCTGTTACATCTCGAAAAGTCCGTATAGACAGCTCAACATATTGAGGATTCGTATAGACAGTTTAGAATAGCTTTTACAATTTAGGTCAATTTCCAAGCAAAATACCATTGTTGTTGTGTCAGCCCAAAAAAACACGAAAACGAGGGAAAACGTTTTATTTTCGTACTAAGGTAGCGAAACGAATAAATTGGCGGTTTGTGTTCTGTGGTCTATCCAACGTAGGTGAATGGACAAGCAATTATCACACTCCGTAGACACCAAGCAGACTGCTACAATACAATAATATTCGATAATGTTTTAATAAAATATAATGTTCATTCTATAATGTATTTACAGAATGCATAGAATACCATAAATACACATTCGATTGTAAATAAATATCTTAAGATTTTATTCTAAATAAACACCGTAAGATTTTTGTCAAGTGACCTTTCTCCGTAGTCCCACGCCCTCCCTAACTTGTCAGTCCCACTGTTGACAATTGCCCGTCTGGGGGAAGAGAATTCGCGGAGGCCAGAGCGGAGCGTCAAGGGGGCAGGGGTGATCGGGGAGTGGGCGGAGGGGAGCGGAGCGGAGCGGAACGGAAGCGGGGAAAGGGGAATCGGGAGGGAGCGGGCCAGCGGCGAGGGGCGTGGTCGTGCAGAACAGCCGCGTGGAGCTGACACCCCGCGCAAATTATCTCGTTAGGGTAAATTAAAGGAGAAGCAAGCATTTAATGCAGGCGAAATTAACTTTAAAAGGAAATTAAAAACTCAATGGAGAGAGTTACGTTTAAAAATTAAATTTGAAATTGGCATTCAGGAACAATTTTGAGCGTAAAAGGAGAACAATGGAGGCTTTCATTTCGTTTATGTAAATATGAATAACTCCTTAGCCCGTCTGCGTTTCTCGAGAGGACGTGAGGATGTGAGTTGGCCGCGCAAGGCTCGCAGTGAAGAAGGCGTGAGGCTGCTCCCACATGCCGCTCGCGCTCGTACTCGCCCTCTCGGCTGAGGTTGCGGCATTTGTTCATTGCAAATGCTGGCCTGGTTGGCCAGCGTAACGCAACACCGAGGGTTTTATGTCAGGGAAAAATTTGTTCCTTTTTTAATGAAGTCTGTTGTGTACAAATAACATTTTACCTATTCTCATTGTACAATTTGAATAATATAGTACGTTTTTTATTACGGGAACAAATGGAAGTATGGTTGTAACAAATATTGTATCTCGGTTTCTACGTCAATGATTCTCATTGCCAGCAGGTATTTCGTCCAATATTTCTTGAACCTTTGAGCATGTGCTGCGATGGCCCCTATTTTGCCTCTAGATATAAATGACTATTTGAGCACGTTTTTTTCAGCTTGTGTTGGGCAGTTATTCAAATAATCGTTCTCTCATTCCGTCGGTGACCGTCGGACATTGCAGATCCGCACCGTGCAACACCAGTGATGAGTGAAGTTTTCATTTACCGAGTTATATTGAAATTTTTACATAGCTGCCTGTGAAGAAAAATCAGCTGTTACGATGCCATCCAATCGGAATATTGAACGCCACCATAGTGATGTGGATGGTCCCGATTGAATGGCACCGTAACAACTGATGAAATGTCACAGGCAGCTACGTAAAAATCGCAGTATATGTTCTTACGCCGACAACAGAGGTGTTCGCACAGCTGCGCGACGAGCAGTGGGTCAGTGTCGACGTGTGTTCGGCCTAATTTTTTTGTTAAATTTTGTTTCACAGTGACAGTACAACATTCAGCCGCGAGGCTCTTCAGTTGATTGGTCGAGTAATTTTTACCAGCAAAGTGTGAAAGGGGTAGATAGTCATATCCCTGTTAGGAATTTCGTTAGCTGAACCCTTCAACCAAGGTTATTAATAAGTGAATAATTTAGGAAATTCTCATTGCTGACTGGGGAAATTTAATGTTATTCTTAAGATATTGTTTTGAAATTTTTTAAAATTATTTAAAAGATTTGGGGTAACTGAAATCTATATAAGGTATGCATAAGTTCATATTGGACGAAGTATAGATTAATATAGAGTTAAAGTGTAATGGATTTTTAAAAGAGTTGCGATTAAGAAATGGACATATAATAGCTAATCGTCTATTGACTTCATTTGCTTTGAATTACTCAGCCCAAATTTCAAGGGAATGCTTAACTTTGTCATGTCGAAATCCTATCTCATTTTTTTGCTACTTAAAGTTAGTGTCGGCTACATTCACGATTGTAGCTGCCAAATGTCCCTGGAAGCATTTAAAAAAATTAACTTACGAGTCTTTGGCCATGTTTTTCTCTCCAAGTAGGTGAATGAACATTTCTGAACCACGATATGTCTCAAGACCGGCCGTGTGTCAGTCTGTATTGCAGCGACGCGTCCCAGCCGCCACGTGAATCGCTCCGAGGGCAGAAACGAGTTCCTTCGTCACCTCAGGCCGGAAGTGTGCTGATGGTTTCAGAAGTGTCTTGCACATGAGTACGACAATAATGACCACATCACATTCACTTCAAATTTAATACTTCATTCACTTTATGTATTACAAAAATATGACTGAATAATGCAGTGATTGACACGTATTTGCCTTGCACCCCGAACATACAATAAAAGAATATGATTCGCGTAAATCAATTTCACGTATTAGTTCTGTGATATGGCAGTAGTATTGAGCACTTGTTACAAAGGATGCAAATCTTGCAGCGATGTATTGAGCGGCGTACCGTTCGTATCTAATGAGGTTCCTGAATTTTCAGGATGAAATTTGCTAATGGATGAATTATTGTATTTTTAAGATGTTATCCCTTTGGTATACGTGAAAATCTGCTTGACGTGAAACGATTATTTTCTCTGTAATTTTGCGATAAAGAGATTTCCAATGTTATAAGAACTCTTTATCTTTAGGTTGTATCGGACTTATAGTTATAGCCGGAATTTTCAGAATTTGCGTATCTGTTGCAATTTGATAGTGAGCATACCAACTTTAAATATTACTGTGACCAGCCCACGAGAGTAACAAAAGAAGAGATTTTTCTGGCATGAAGGTAAAACATAATTGTCGATAAAGAAAGTGACATTTCTGATTTTCTTTTCCCGTATGCAGAACAGTCTATTGCGAGATTTCGGCACTCAACATTGAGCTTGTCACTCGCGGTCCGAATTCTCCAGTTGCTTCCTTAAAGTGGAATTAGAAGTGCCCCAGCTAAACTTACCAGAGACATTATTGAATACGAATGAGTTAAAACTGACAGATATTGTGCGAATGATTCGGTGTTTTTCACCTATGAAAGAGTGTTCGTTTTGATCCCATTTCTTTTTCAAATCCCTATTGAACGGCATTGTAAACCGCTATATCAGAATACTCTGATAACTTAATTTTTGCCGCAGTCAGTAAGTCCTTAATACTTTTTGGGGAAGAATTTTCTCTCTTCAGATGCTTTTTAAAAATGAATTTTGTAATTTTTCTGGATCGAATTCTATTTGACGGTTTAAAACCGGTAATCCAACTTTAGCAAATACATTGAACGTTGTTAGTCCCATTTCAAAACCCACTATTGCAGATTATTGTCGCTTATACTGAACCCTATCTCTCTGACTTCAGTAAAACAGTCCAGAAGTTTACCTTTCAAGGAAGTTATTTTTTCGTATTGATTTTGAGTTACTTTATTTTTCCTTGTGAATAATTCCCGTTCTGATTTAACGAAGCGTAAAATCTTTTGTACAGAACTTAAACTACGGCGTTTCTTTCCGCCCTCATTCACCCAGTGGGCAACTGCTTCCTTCGTCTTCGCAAAAGAAATTACGACATTTGGCTTCTTCGGAGGTGGATGACACTCCGAACCACTTTCACTCGTCAATTCGTTCTAAATATTTTCATCACCGCACATGTTTTCATTTTCAATGAAATTGAGGGTGTCGATTGTTACATCTGCAACTCTTCCTTCCCTTGAAGGTTTATTCATACAATTCACTATGAGCTCGCACATTTCACGGCAACGCACGACACGCTTTAGCATTCCCTTGTTAGTGCAGAGGTGAATAATACTCGCGCCCAAAAATTATCATGGTGCTATGTAGTGCTCAAATCCAAATCTCACCCCTTCCGAGCTGTCTCTGCAGTGTGTTAGCATCCACTGTTTTAGCCCTGATGAAGGAATTAAATATTCCGAAACGTTGGCAAACTAATGTGTTTCATTAATTGACCGATCCCGTGATCCATATCCTACTACTTATTAACGGTCGTGATTTCTACAATGATCCACTGTTCCACGAGTCAGTCTTCTTCCACGAGCCAATCTTCCAAGAGTCAATCTTTTCCACGAGCTAATCTTCTTCCACGAGTCAATCGTCAGCAGCAGCGCTCGACACCACTCAAATCAGACCCGAGAAAAAGGAGTCTCAACAAATTTCAAGTACACGACACCAAACGCAAGGATGATATACCCCTACGAAATGAGTGCACCAATCAAGAACAGATTTGCCCCGATCGGGCAGGAGACGGGCATTTTGCATTTGGACATAAATGCAGTTTCACTATTTGTGCACGATTTCTTGAACTCTCATTCAAATATAATTTCTTTCCATGTTATCACCGCAGAAAGTCGATTCTCTCTCGTAGATCACAATAAGGGATAATAGCCAAAATATGTGGGCGATTTGCTTTTGCAAATAGTTATTACACGTGAGCGAACTTTTGATTAAGATGGGAGTAGATGGGAAGTTTATTTTCACGGTTGTTAGTAGGGAAGTCCTGAAGCTTATTAGTACAAGACGTAAAAAGTAATTAGTAGTCGTTAGCACCAGGCCGTAACAGCCTACCTGTAGAAATAATAAATGACTAATAATAATAAATATATAATAAATAAATAATAAAAATAATAAGATTTCTATATTGCCCATATAGCTACCACACTCTCTAGCTTTGTGTCACGTGTCCTTCATAACATGGAACGGACAGAGAGGATCGGTTCGGGAGGAACGGGGGCGGATGAGGTGCAGAAAAGGGGGAGAAGAAACGGACGGGGAAGAACGGGCAACAGCGACGAGACTGGGTAGTATCTCGCCTGCTGAATCCGCATGACTACCGAAATTAAGCGACCCCCCCCTCCGACCCACCGCGCAACATCCGGCAGCCCCCGCCACTAATATGCGAGGTTTACACTTCCTATCGATAATCCCGCAATATGATATTCCAATCATTTGGATCCGGCTAATTGCGACTTTGAAACTGTTAGGGCGGGCCGAGGCGGGACGGGGTGTGGCGCGGATGGGCAACGCGGAGCGATTGGGAAAGCCCTCTTTCTATTGACGAGCGCATTCGATCAGCGCACAGCTCTCCCCCACTCAGCCTCCGGCGCCGGGGCAGACCGACCAGGACGTCAATAGCAGGACGCGTAATAGCAGATGAAACATTTGCCAAAGTTTCTGCTGCAGTGAACGCGCTTTGACCTTTAGAAACACAACATAAAAAAGGTTAGCTCATTTGGTTTTACTTCACGATTCCAGGAAGTTATTATTTGAGTTGCGAATTTGAGAGTATGCAACACTAAGTGTTAATTAGATGAAAATTACTCGAAATTGGAAATTGAGCCGTACAGGGGATTGAAATATCATACTTCACATCGGATGAAATATGACGTGCATCTCTGGTAATTTTCTTCTAGCATCCGGCTACTGTGATCGGTAGTTGTCCGTGGTTTCTCCGATCAACACCAGGCGAATGCCGGAGAAGTACTCTTACAAATGGGTCACGGACCGTGCGCGAGCATTCCTTCCTCTTCCTAATCTCTCCTCTTAGACACACAATTACATGTATAACACAACTACACATGTCAGGAGTTCAATCAGAGGCTTAGAACTTGTCCCGGCTATGGTGGTGACACGCTGGTGAGAGATACCTGGTTGAGTAAAACCCAGCAAGCCGACGTTTTTGCATGCGCAGGATCTCAGCAACGACAGAGTCGCGATAAAAAGATGCACATCGCCTACGGGACTAATGACCATAGCAGTTGACGCGCCCGGAAACATGAAATAATCAATCCGGTAATTTTCTTTCCTGCTTGTCTTTTGCAAAGATCACCAGGCCACCAATATTCTTGTTGCAGCCGGACGTTGCGTGCAGTGGCGACTATAGGCGGACACCAAAGCCCTCAGTTCCGATCGCTCTCAGCGACGAGAACAAGGCGCTGAGATAGCTCTGTACGAGACTGATATTTCCGGCACTGACACAAGCTCCAACTATACCGTTAGTATCCGGTGTGCACTCTTTGCGTCGGCGTTTGAAAAATAAACGACAAATAACGAATGCTGGAGGTGTCACCGGATCTGTCGATACCGTTTATTGCTAAAGCGTTTTTTTAAACATCTTAAATGCATTTTTATTCCACTTCCAATGGTGGCGGTAACCGATCTATCTGTATAATCTGGTACAGCATGCTTTTCGACGAACCCTGAATTATTTTCGATCGCGCAAGGCAAGCTGTAAACCTCTCTAAAGTTCAATTGAAACTATAAAAGCATAGAAGTAGTGATTTTTAAAAATTGTTTTAAAAATGTTTTCTTTTTATAAAAGTCCAATATAATTTAGTGACTGCTTTTTAATAGAGCCTAAGCTGCTTGTTAAAACTCAAAACCCCGAAACTTCCGAAAGACTGCGTATATGGTCGCTCCCGTCAGTACTGCAGAGAATGAGTGACACTGATAGATCTCATCCTTGACAGGGAGCTACACAGGGAGATTGCACAGGCAGATAAGGAACGCGGTCTCCTTCCGAGAGTTTGAAATGAAGCCAACGACAACGGTCGAAAATAGAATTTCTCTTGTCCGGCTGTAGTGATGATCTTCCCTAAAGCCTAAGTGTAGTCTTAGTACCATGGGCTGCGTGTTCCACTCCTATCTGGCCTTCGGTGTTAACCAACCACCTTTCTCATACAGCTTTCCAACATTATTTTAACCCTTCAGTGGTCGCGCTCAGAATTGGAACGCAAGTGCTCGCGTGGTTTACAATTGTAATCCATTTTTTAAAAAATCGTATTAACAATAGTTTGCAAACAAATCGTATTTTGGTTCAAATATGGACGGGTATCTAAAGCACTGAACATTTAGAATATACTAAACAATTAACTAGAACATTGACATATAACCCATTATACGAAATGCTACATAAAAATCTATGTAAGATGTATGTAAGATGTATTATGCCTTAAAGAAGTATACTCAAATTCATGCGAGAAGATATTTGTTCTTGAAAATGTTTGTGCTCTATATAAGTTGTGCATTTGTTATAGTTTGCATTACAATTATTAAATAAAGCAGTTTGACAAAATTGTTTAAACATTTGGAGCCTCTATTCTGAATGTGTTTCAATGGCAAAATCAGATAAGTGTATCTCACAGATTTCCTGAATGGAGCACATCCACTGGACACAATTTTCGCAGTGCTGTCGAGTGATCTTGTTTCGTTGACGTCTACAGAGATAACATCCCACGTTGCCCTTTGATGACTCCGTTCTGCCCCTTCTTGGATTCCCAGAGGGAGTCTTCTGCGTGTTCTTATTACTGACACAGATTTTATCTCGATCTTCCTTTTCATTTCTGGTTCCATAAAGGCCAAAGCATGATCCTTTAGAAATCTCCTTCTGGTCAACCTTTTTCCACTGTAGTACTTTGCCTCAACATTCAGAGAAGCGGTAATCATGATGTCATCTTAGGTCAGAAACTGAAACGCGAGTGGTTGCGTGGACTACTATTGTAATCCAAGACGTTTCCGGCGCTTATCACTAGTGCACAAGAGCCGGGACAACGCCACCAAGTGAAGGAGTTCCGCACTGACGCAGCCGACGGATGCCAAGGAATAAACCCTGACCGTCGGTTGTGGTGGCGAGTGCGGGTGATTGGGAAGGGAAGCATTCGGCCCAGTGAGAGAGGTCGTGACGGATGAGAGTGCGAGACCAGGGAGACTAGGAGCTGGCCCAAACGGCGATCACACGTAAGTATCCAACCAGTGCCCGAGCGAGGAGTGGGCTTTTGAGCTCGTGAGCCGGACTCAGGAATGATGGTTGCCGGTTAGGTTATGTTGGGTCACCACGCCACGGTGTAAGGAAGTGAGTGACAAACCGAATTAGAATACAACAGTAAAAGTGGTGTAAGAAATTAATAAGAACGGTTCTTCTTTGAACTTGTTAGAAAAGAGAGAGTGTATTTGATATTTTAATTCAGACATCGGCTTCACCAAAGTAACATGATTGCGAATTGTTGTTGCAGTAAATCAGAAACAAGTCTGAAAGTTTTTATAATAGAAGTTTTTTCATTGGTTTTTGATTTAGAAGTGTAAAAGTCTTTTGAGTTTATTTGGTCTATTGAGTGTATTTAGTTTTTCATGAGTCTGTGAGTATGAGGGACAGATAAAGGATCTTAGCATTTCAACTCACCTTGTAATTGGTGTCCTGCAATTCATAGTATAATTTAAAATTATTTTTAGGTCTTACAGGTGTAAATGAACCTGAGTACCTCCCAATGCAATTTGTACCAGTAGTTTTTTATAATTATATAAAGTTTGACAGTCCATACCCAAGGTCTCCTTGCGAAAGCGCGCTCGCAGCGTTGCAATAAACGTTAAATATGAGTCGCAAAAATAAAAAAATTACTTAAAAAATGCTTATCTAACATGTGGCAATATGTATATCATTGGATTCATGTTTTTACGCTCGTCATGATAGACTAAAAAAACAAACAAAGAAAGAAACAAATGAGACGTTCAACTTTGGGGTAATTTAATAATGAATAATTTTCTTGTTTCTTAAATCGAGTTTATATAATTGAAAAAATAGAGAAAACTTGGACGAGAAATACATACAATAAAAATAGTTCTCAAAATTTGCACTCATCGCAGCCACATCACGTTTTCCTTATTACAGTCATTCAACGTAACTTCAATTGACACGACCTCACATTGACAAAATTACAATTGCCTTCCCCATTAACACAAACACACAACGTAGCACCTTACAACCAAGTGTGGCAAATGCATGCGTAACATCGGTCAACTCTCTAATTTATATTTACTTCACCAATACTTAAGTTAACACGCCCACACTTTCACATCCATCACTTTTACTTATTGCATTTAACCGTTCCCCTCTCTTCACAATTTGTGAATTAGTAGTACTTATAAGTTTCATCATATATTTACGGCTTCTCACCTTTACTACCACATCATACATTTACATTTCCTTTATACGCAACCTTTCTTCCTCTTTCTACATATTCATTAAAAAGACTGTCATACTTTGTATTGACTACTTTCATCACCTCACTCTTTGAACATAAGAAAAGTTTTGAGTTATTTCCTTACGGTGTTAGGAGTTCTTAACCATCGGAGAGATTTACGTGTTGCCATGCACGCCCTGTACTCGATTAGCGGAGCTGAGCCCTCCGTGACGGCAGCTGAAGCAGGAAGACCGCGGCTCGGCACCGTCATCAGCAGCAGTGGGTGACGTTCCGCTGCACCCAAGACTGTCGTTCAGCTTTCCGCATTTGCAATAAAACTACTCAATACGGCTCCCGAACTGATTAAACAACTGTTGAAAAATGGCAAGTTTTGAAACCGTGGCCCTTCCAACTGTGAAATTCCAAGTGAGTGATTATGTTTTTCTTCGACTCCAAGAAAGCTCGATTCTCCCTTCTCCGTCTTGCGGTTCTGATACGGCGCTGGCTCGCGATTCGTTGTTGTTCGACGTTTACTTTTATTTTTCCTAGGAGAACTGCTGTTTTCCGAAGGTATTCGTGTGACGTAAACGTCAACATTGGCGTCACGCGTTCGGTCTTGACGAACCATCCACCACCGACCCGTCGCACCAACAATGGACCACCCCCATAACTTCTAAATGGTTCAGGACATCGAAATGCAGTTTTCGCTGAACAATGCAGAAACATGTGGCAAGTAACATGCCGTAGAGAAATTGTCTATAATATTTTTAGTTTTGGAGCAATTTAATCATCTTTGATTTTTAAATGGAACTATTTATTTTTCTCACTAGCAATGGATAGATCATGAAAATAAGAATAAAATAATGTATCATGTGTTAGTATTTTGTAGTAATTTGAGTATAAAACTAGATTTTCAGGCATGAGATTTTCAAGTAAACGGGCAGCCTTTGCAACAGTCGCCGTTGGGGGAAGGTGGCCTTCGCGGCGTCAATACTGTTTTGTGGAGACAAGAGTGTGAGAGGGGTGGCCTTGCAGGATGAAGGCGTAATTGCAGCAATTCGTGGTCTTGACACGAAAAACATACGAACAAACATCAATTTTAATCAGAATGATAGATTTTTTCCTATTTGTTAATCTGAATTGAACTTTTTTCTTTTGAAATTCCAAATCAACAATAATCGAAAACAACGAAATAAAACAAAATTGTAGCGAAAAGGATAATAATAAAGGTCATTTTTTAACTTACAATAATCCAGATTAGTGCAGAAACAAGCCATAATTTTAAAGCGTCGGAATCGAATGAATGCTTCAAGATTTTCATTGTAATGTCTGGATTCATCAAATAATTGATAGGTAGACATTTTTCTCTTAATATTTACTGTTAATAGCCTTCCTATTTAAACACGTACCAAAAGAACAAATCAATAAAAATTTTGAAATACTCTTGACAGTTATATCAGTGTAAATTTACCAAACTTTAACAAAAATGCACATCTGCTGCAGTCGCGACTGTTAATACTGAATAGAGAGTTTCTCACTTCATAGCGCCAAGTGCTGTCAAGCTTGAAAATCCACGGTAGAAGACGGAAGTTCCCTGTTTCTTTTCTATTTATGAACAGCAGTCTATATGGTTATAAAAGTATGGTTGCAAAGTAGACGAGTGATCATTTTATTTAAAAGTGAAATTTAACAACGAAGAGACGACGATTGGCTTCTTGTTCAGTTTGAAAATGATATTTATTATCATCTTCCTGACGCTACCAATTTTTTATGTCGTTTCTTTCAAATCGACGTTTTGAAATTTCAGTAGAAGACAAGTGAAATCCACATAAATAAATGAAAAAAATCTCCCATTCTGATCGTTAAAATTAGTATTTCTTAGTGTGATGTGTGTGTCAACACCAAGGGTTCCTGTAGTTATGTCTCTTATCCCCCACAGCTACCCTTCTCAGTCTCTCTTCTCCACGGAACTGTCTTGACGCCGCGAAGGCTTCTCCAAAGGCGAGAGTTGCAAGGGCTGCTACACGATTGCCCGTTTAATTCAAAATCACATGTCGGAAAGTCTAATCTTATACTCAAGTTACTCTCAAAATATTACCGTATGATACACCATTTTAATCCTCTTTTCATCGTCTATCCATTGCTGGTGAAAAATATATAGTTATATTTAAAAAAATCAAAGATTATTAAATTTCTCAAAAACTAAAAGTATTATAGACAATTTCTCTACGGCATGTTACTTGCCTACGGCATTGTTCCCCAAAAACTGCCTATCGATATCCTGAACCGTTTAGAAGTTATGGAAGTGGTCCATAGTTGGTGGGACAGCCTGTGTGTGTGTATGTATGGGTGTATTTATTGTCTAATCTAACGAAAATAAAAGTGTGAATAATAGTCATGCTCCCCAAACACATTGAAAGCTTTACATTCATGTTTGATTAACCCAACATACTCATGCAAGCAAAGTCTTCAGCAGTTATCAATTTCACTGCGGATTAGTAACGACCGCTATTTCTTTTCCCCCCATGTTGAGCGCACAAATCAAAGTAATATGGAAAACACACGCAATAGATAGGACTCATTGAACGAGACGCTGACTGGAAATTAGTACTGTAGTACTAATTTCCAATTAACCCAAAAATTGAAAGAAAGCTGTCGAGCCTCCCACCTGGTGAAAGAAGTCCATAGTTTTGTTAGTTTCACAGAAATTTGGAAAAAAATCCGTAACAATGAAACATTTTCGGTTTTCAATGAAAAATGGAAATATTTGATTGTGTCATTCCCCTCATTCTCATGCTACATATACTAACTGGATTCTTGTACTCTGCGGATTACGACCATCGTGGAACGTCTTCGATTTTGAACGTGATGGCTACAACACATATGACGTCATACGACAGCAAGTCTCTAAGGAAGAGGAAACCAGCCATGACATATTTCTATTCACACGTGTTATGGAACTTTTTTGGTATACTTGGTAACACTTTACCTTATAATACACTACGCTATGTTATTGCAATATTTCTGAAAACTGGTTTTGTTAAAATATTTAATTTATTACAATGACATACGAGAGTTTCTTTTTCTTGAACAGTGGACGAGTGGGAAACCATTTTGTTTCCTATTACTCAGCAGTATTTTTGCAGCTTCAGGACACTATATGCGTGGAAAGTTTTTGCATAAGACAGGTGTTACTTGGCGTTTAAAGTAGTTAATCGATTTGCCTTGCTTCCCCTGGCTCTCCACTCCGGCGACCTTGCCGTCCCGTCCACCCTTTGTCTCCATGGCTAACGCCCGCGCTCCCCTTCCCCCGCCGTCACGCCTCCGACCACCCACGAACTGCGAGGCTCCATTTTTAATGTTCATTAGAAACTCGATTATCCGCATGGCTGGTGCTTCCGAGAGCGAGGAATATCGAAAACGCCGATAAGGCAGAGACATAAATTCAAGTGCTAAATTGCACTGCCAATAGTTTAATCAATACACTTTGTATGCGTAATGTTTCAGCGCGCAAATTATTTACTTACCATGAAGGATATTTCGCAAATCCGACCCTGAATTATGGGCGCAAATACACTTCCAATTAGGATTGTGAAACAACTCACTCCGCGGCGCTCTCGTGAACTTTCTCTCCCGTTTGATTGGACGAAATGAGTCCAGTTGCGTGGCGCGCGCTCTCTACTTTCTTTCCATTTTAATGCTTAATGTCGCGATGAAGTTGCACACCTCTCCGCGAACGTAGCGATGTCATCAATTGTCATCTGTCAATTTGCGAAATTTTTTTGTATTTTACTACAAACGAAAACGATAGTTATCTTCATTGTAGAGTGAAGCGAAAAATATGTTACTATACTTCCGTAAAAGTACGGTTAATTTTATCCTCATCGGAAGACATTGTAGAAATGGGTCATATGTTTTAGAAACAATGCGGTTAGAAATATTTACATAAGTATACCCCTAGCCAATTTCTTTACTTAATGAATTACGTTAATTTTTAAATATTATCAACAAGTTGTCATACCAGAATATACTTCTATACTAAATTCCTATCTAAGGACGAATATCACTCCGTCTATCTGCTTGGTGTATCTGAGTGTGCTGCCTCCTATTAGTAAAATTTGTACTTTGAACAGAATAAAACTTATAAACTTAAGTACTAAACGTGTCTTCGAAAACTTTTTCAATGTAGGCAACCACATCCCAAGTGGACATTTATGGAATGAAAATATTACAATAAAACCTAGTTATTTTTATGAACCAACGGCATTAAGATGTAGTTCACTGTGAAGGTAAAAAAGAAGTACTCTAGACCTTTTTATCTTCAAAAAATTAGTAACAACGTAGATAGACAGATATTTATTATTCTGCAGGTAGGTATTTACAACTTGGTGGCAGAACTCTACAATTTACATATTACTAATATTAACTTTAAATTACTTAAAGAGATAATAATAATAATAATAATAATAATAATAATAATAATAATAATAATAATAATAATAATAATATGCTAACAATAATAGCATTAACTACATTTTATGGTTGACCTGCACAGTTATTTTAAACTATTCAATACAAGATTACACGACTTTTTAATTACACTTCACTTCACTTCACTTCATTTGAAATTCACTTCTCTTTCTACTTCTATACTGCAATACACTGCACAACACGTCACTACACTTCAAAACAATACTACTTTCAATATAATTATATATTTAGAACAGGAACGCATTTAATAGTAATTAACACAATAATAATACCAATAAAATATCAGTAATAATCAAATAATAACTGATATAATAATCCAACTTACTAAATTAATAAAGTTTACAAATACCATTAGTTAATTTATTTTTAAGTCTTTGAACACCTAGAGGAAAGGGTTCCAAGGCTGTCGCAGGTAACTTATTCCAGTCCGTTATTGTTCTATTTGTAAATGAAAATTTCCCAACATCTGTTCTCTGTGGCCTAAACTTAATTTTGTGCTTGTGATCCCCCCCTCCTTAAGTATGAAGGTCTACCCAATCGGATGTAGATATCTTTCCAAGCTGGATAACCAGCATACGCTTTGTACAGGGCACAGAATCTTGCCTTAACTCTCCTAATTTCTAGAGACTCCCATTCTACATTATGCCTATTCCCTCGGAAAGTAAATGTATACGCTCTTCTCTGTACTCTATTCAAATATTCCTTTTGGGAATTTCTATAAGGGTCCCAACAAGCAGCCCCGTATTCCATTAATGGACGAACTAGAGATAAATAAGTTAATTCCCTCGCTTTCGCAGTACTCTTTTTTAGTATTCGCATAGTAAAATGCAAGGACCTCCAGGTTTTCCCTACGACACAGTTTACCTGATTTTCCCAACTCAATTTGCTATTAAAAATTATCCCCAGGTACTTACAAGACACGACTCTTGGAATGTTTCCGTTGCCTAAACGGTATTGAGTTTCATTGTATTTGCGGCCCCTACCAAACGTGATGGTTTTGCTTTTCGAACTATTTATTGTCATGTCATTTTTTTCGCCCAAAAATATAATCTGTCTAGATCACCCTGCAAAATATCCTCGTCTACATTTGATTGAATAACTCGATATATTATACAGTCATCTGCAAATAGCCGTAGCTTTGAATATAAATTGTCCGACGGGTCATTCACAAATGCGAGAAACAGGAGAGGTCCAATAACCCTTCCTTGAGGGATCCCTGAAGTTACTTTTTCTTGAGTCGAAAATTGTGGTCCAACTCGGACTTTCTGTTTCCTATCTCGAAGAAGCTCGTCAATCCACGCCACAACTCTGGGGTCAATACCCGATTGCATTAATTTATGAACCAGTTTATCGTGTGGAACAACATCAAATGCCTTCGCGAAATCTATTATTACGGCGTCCACCCTCCCACTATTATCAACTTCATCAGCTATATCCTGAAACAATTATACTATCTGACTCTCGCAAGAGAAACCGATCCTAAAACCATGCTGTCCCTGAAATAGCTTTCTTTTCTTTCCCAATCTTGTCTAATATAGCTAGTTATCAAGTGCTCTATTAGCTTACATACAACTGACGTGAGACTGTTCTATAATTGGCTAATACAGTTCTATCACCACTTTTGAAAGTCGGAACAACGGTAGCTAGCTTCCAGTCATCGGGCACGCTTGAATTGTTGATCGAAACCTGAAATAATCTTGTTAGATACGGTAATATTGCCTCTCCACCGAGTTTAATTATGTCAGTTGAAATGGCATTTACACCCAGCGACTTTCTATTTTTCATAGATGTAATTCGTTTTCGCAATGTGTTTACGTCTATATTAAACTGATTTGGCACAGCCTCCATCGAAAGTAGAAGCAATAATGACATAATTTGATGTATTGCTGGTTGCATGTTGTATCATACTAAAAAAATATTTTTACATCCCATCTATTCTATATACATGTGGTCGATATTAAGCATTAAAAAGAATTTAATTACTATATGATGGAATAAGAAAGTGTAAAAGAGGGACGAATTAGATTGTTGTTTCAACAAGACAATCAACCTTATTTTCATCGTGGTTATTTATTAAATGTGCTGCTATACTTAGATGTTGAATATGTTGAAACGAGTGGTATAATTAACGGTATGCTCGTACTATAATTTTCTAGATATAAAGCGTAAATGAGTGTATATATGTGACTTCTGTGTATGTCTATTTTGACTATATCTTTACTTGTTTCACGATGAAAAGAAAGGTGGATTTTCTACTACGGAAGGTATCGTCTACCTGGATGAGATGCTCACACCTAAGTGAGTACCATAGAACATAAACGACTTCGCTGTTACTGTGAATGAAATTTACTTCTGTGAGGTATAACTGATACCCGTGTTTTGCTTTCTTTCTTTTTTCAATAAACACGCGTGATAAGAGTTCAGTTCGTCGTGCTACGAACTGTTTAAATCGATTCCCTCGCACGGGAGAAGAAAGAGACCTCTTTTTGCCAGCTCGCTCCCCCTTGGCTTTTGTGTTGTACACGTCTTCTACCACTTTTAAGGCATAGATCAGAAACTTCCATCTTGCTGGCGCAACAGGGTCAGTTCTGCATAAGTAATGTGGCAAGATAGTTATGATTTTCTGCCCCTACCTCGTCTGAAATACCCTCCTAACATGCAATGCAGGGTACGTATTTTTTCCGTGTTTACCGTTTCTTTGCTGACTTCCTAGTGTTTGTAATCACGCTTATACCATCGTGTTTTCTACCTTTACTTTCACTTTCCTACGCCGTAAGACTTGTTTGAAGGAGTTAGTGAATGTAGGAGATATTGATTTTAGATGCTGTAAGGACCTGTAGGACCTAGATAAGAGTGATAGGCGACTTACTCTGTTTATACATGAACCACATTTTCAAAATCCCTCGGATCTCTGCTACATGGAAATCTTATTCTTCATTTCACACAATACACCTAGAGCACAGATATGTTCAGAATCCAACTTCATACGCATCGCTCTTATTGCGTGGTTCTCGTGTGCAGCAACTTTCAGGTTGCTCTATGCGCGGATTCGTGCCCGAAGCTGCATTTGTATTATACGCTAGTAAAATGGAAACTAGTCGTGCTACAGAATGGCACGGACTTTCTCGTACTACTTAGTTTCCTTATTTCTTTGAACGAGGCTAGTTTTTCGGTCGTGCCCCATCCTCTTGCCATTTATCGCCTCCCAAATATAATTTTTTCACATTTGCTCAATTTTTCGCTTTCGTAATGGCAGATCCGAAAAATTACTATAAGAATATTACTATGAGAGTAAAACTTCGTCCTATATGGAAATTTTCGTTTAAAGATTTGGAGCCGTTTTTACGAAAAGGGCGTTTAAGAGTTACTATTAATGCGAAATTCTAAGTCCTTTTTCACGAAAACTATTGAGATTTCCAAAAACTATATGGGAAGTAGTTTAAAGCACTTTTAATGAAATAATGTATTGAAATCGCTTCATATTAATGGCATAAAAGAGATTTTAAAAAAATACATTTGTGTAATTTTCGACACAACAAAAGAATACTCCAAAATGAATTTTATGTAATTAGCACTATCCGTACGAATGGCTTGGAAAAAAAATTTGCGAGGCGTTTTTGAGAAAATGGCGTTTGAGCGTTTCTAAAAATGCGGAATGTTGATCTCCTTTTCGCAGAATAGTTTTTTGTTTTCAACAAAACTTTATTAGCCAACATTTCAATCACATATACTCATAAATGTGATAATGTGACTAAGTCACCGCTGATGGAAATATAAACGACGTAAGAGATTCGTAAAAAAAATACATTTTTCTAATTTTGGAAAAAACAAAAGAATAGAGCAGAATGGCGTTTATGTCATCTTATACAGTTAGCACTATCACTACCAATGTTTTAAAGAAGCCATTTTTGAGGAAAACTTGTGTTTGTTATTGTTTTTAAACTTTACATATCGCATGCAATATTGCGCGAAAACTATTTAAAATTTCAAAAAATGTACATGCAGTCAAAATGTACATGTACCTTAATGAAGAAACTAACTCTGGAGAAAAATTTTGCTTGAAGGAAAAATATTTTCAATTTTGTAGTTGTGGGAAGACGTCGAAAAAATTCAAACTTTTGGAATTTTCGAAAATACAGAGTTCTCAGTGAAAAACGGACCTATGTCATAATTTTATAAGTGTGTTTTACTCTATTCTTTCAAAAATGTAAAGAAAAAATTTGGGGACATTTTTCAGAAAATTTTGAAAATGTCCCAGGGGCTTCGTGTAAAGTACCCCCAAATTTAAAGAATGTTTTTCAAAGTCGCAAAGGTTCGACTCGAGGCAGAACGACAGAGAAATATCCATTTTGAAAATAATCCTGAGTATGGTGTTGGAGCTAGTGGTGTTCACAGATGGACGGAAAGGCAGACTGACGGACGTTTAAAAAACACTTTTTCGGTATCAGGGGACCCCAAAACGTGTATTTCCGTGGAAATCTCGACATCCATTTTCCGCAGCATTACACAAACTCTATACTTCGTATATTAGTCTGTATATACGTACTATTGACGCTGCAAAATGGTTTCAGTAAATTGTTTGGGACCGAATGCAGGATTTGGTTACCTCAAAGTGTGGCTCCCTCTTCCTAATGTGCCACGAAAGAAAATTCTGAAAAGCAATTGTTCGAGAACTATTAGTTTATCTCAGCGTGATAATTGTTAATGATGGAAGAAGTTGTCAATGTTACCTTGTTGACAATGTTTCCTTAGACAAACAGAAAATTGTTTTCTGTTATAATTCGTGAGACATACAATTTCGGCTCACTATCAGCTCTAAGGCGCACTAGTCAAAATTGCAGACTGCACTAGTCAAAATTGAATTTCTTTAATGCCGCCCAGATGTGAATTACCACGGCTTTTTACTGACGAGGCGATCTTTCGTGTAAACGCATGGCTGAAAAATTCTCCAAGAATTACCCCTCGTGGCGTCATATAAATATATATAGTCGTTGTATTTCTCCGAAATCTCGACAATGGGAGCACGTTTGCGCGCCAATGTTTCTCAGCTGAGGTCACAATACCAACACTTCATAATTAAATTGATAGTCGGTAGCATATATACGTGCATCGTAATGGTTTTTTACTCGAGCGAGGAGAGTCGAGTACCCGCTAAACTGTGTTCGGCCACCTTCTTTTTAAATAATGCTATTCTATCGCGCCTTCATTTGGAAAACTTTTAATTCTCGGAATGTTGACACCCTACAGTGTCTCCAGTATTTGTCACGATCTCGCGAGCGTCTATGAAAGCAGCTCAACTCTTCAACTGTTTGTCCTTCCAAAGAGTTTCACACGAAAGATGTTTTTGTCGTTCCCTCTGGAAGTAAACGCGCCATTTTTGGAGTCCAACGCGGGACGTTTACAATGCATGCTCTCTCTTGTTAATAAGCGACAAGGAATTGTTATAAATGATAGATTTCAAAGTACGGCGCCAATTTCAATTAATTTTGGCCGCCGATGTGACAACACGCACGTGTACGAGAAAGTAAAAACTAATGGTTGTTATAGTGTTTCAGAATTGGATCAAAATGCTGAAAAATGAAATTACAACTTTCCGTGCATGCATGTTTGTCTGGGTGTCTTGTAAGACATCGGAATTTAACTCTCAAAACAAATGTTTCTGATAGCATCGTTTGCCAGGGTGCAAATTTACAAACAAGAAATTCGTGAAACTGCATTATAAAGATTGCTTTGTAAATGGTTCTCTAACATGTACTTGTAACTGTGTGTTGTTCACTTTGTTTCAGAAAAATACAGAAATAGTCGGTCACAAGGATCTGAAATTAAATCATGTAAAATATCACGCCGAGAAAGCACACAAATGAGCATATTCACTGGCACGCTTTTTAAAACTCGAATCTCACTCAGATTTTATCTTGCGAATCAATTTCATTAAAAATGAATTTAATGAGGAATATGCTGTATTTGTACTCTGTACTGTTCAGTATGTGGTCAATTAAATAACAATCTATTCGGTCCAAATGCCATAACACTTTTAGTAAGGATTAGGTAAACTCATTTCTTTCGTATCTTGTTACTGTAACCTTCATTCTACGCAACAAGGTATAACAAATTATTTCAATTACATATTTATCAAAAAACCCATGATGAATATTTACATGAATTTCTCACAATTTGAATTGTAACCGCTCATTCAAATTCATGGGGAGATTGCTCGCTTGGACAATAGGCGACCCATTAATCTAGTCGCCTTTCCGTGGCCGTACCATAAATGAATGCTGTACTATGTCCAACCCTTCAGACGTGACTTTCACCGCCCGCCCTCAGTTGCTACAGCGTGACTTTTAAAGGGTATAGCCGAATAAGGTGGTGAAAACCAAATAAATCGCGATGCTCATATGAAATGAGTACAAAATGCCATAGATTCACAAAAAACAGCCTCCTGGGGCAATCTGTTGCAGAGATACAACGAGAAACGTAGTTTTATATTTTATTTTATTTTCAGCTTCTGTTCTATCAGTCTGAAAAAAATTGGAGAGACGGGAGAAAATAATTGAATTTTAAGGTATATTTGTCAACTAATTCTGACGTCAAATTCGTGTAGAAAAAATGCTTTTGAAGTGAATTTTCGGCGTGATAACGTTGGAGTACTGTCTCAGTTGCTTTCCCTATAATGTGTCTTATAACATTGTAACATTCTATAACATTTTTTTTTCAAATTTTTAAACAATCTCGACGATAGTGAAAAAAATGAAAACTAGTTTTATCAGTTCAAAGATTTGATATACGCGCCAAAATGTCTTTGGAACAACTATTCTACCAATATTTAATCATAGATTCAATTCATTCGATCGGATTTGAAACCGATGTAACGCCAAGTTCATTACTTCACCAGAGTTGCAATTCTGGATGTGCCAACCCATTACTATAAACATCAAGTTTTTCAGGTCACTATACGCCCAGCTACGGCGTCTCCGCTGCGGGAACCACTGAAATAGCTGAGACCAATTTTACTGTTAATTCTCGTTGGGACAACACTTAAAGAAATGGTACCACGTAGGGTGCTGCCATTTCTTTTTTCAGAGGTGCATATACAGCAGAAAGGCTTCTTGATATTGAAACATGTGAAGCCAAGTTGACTTTTTAGGTAAAGAATTCTACGATACTGTACAATATGTTTGGATTTTTGGAGACTGCTGAGATAATGATTTTTTATGTAGCATTTTATTTTTTTTGTGTATCTATATTTCATGAAAATACGCTCCTCGGTTGAGTGTGCCTGATAAACAGAAACGCTCATTCATAAGTAAAGAGGCAAAGCAAGCTAATAACAGTGTTTGAAGCTGAATAAAGTGTGGCTGGCTGAAATAATGTTCATGGCTTACATATTTGTTATTCATATATTTATTCTGTGGATTAAAATTCTGTATGACTCGGACGTTTTTTCAGAATATATTTCATCTCCGGAAAGAATATATTGTACGAAACATTCGGTAAATTTATAGACTAAGCTGCATGTTGACTACCTGATTTTGAAAAAAATCTGAATATTCATAATGAGTTTCATATTCTCAAGAATTCAGTTATGTGCATTAAAATAACCTGTGATCCCCTACTACACCTTAATTAAAAAAACCTACCTCCTCCCACAATACCCTCCCTTTAACAAAATAACCTGTCTAAATCCTAGACCTAACAAATTAACCCGTCTTCTCATGTCCAAAACATCACCCATCCATTCACGCTTCCCATACGCCATTCTCTCCTATCACCAGTTCATCTGGGGGATGGAGAGATAAGAAAGATTGTTTTTGCACAATGTTAAAATCACACACATGCTGAGGAGTGCAATCTCTGTACAGGCGGCACGACTAAACACACACACGCAATTCCGTAATGTTAATAGAATTTCAGCTTCACGGAATTGAAAGCCTCCAAAATGATAATAGTTTAAACTGCTGATTTGAAAAAATACATTTCATCGATCCATCCATCGTTCAATCACTTAAATTGACCCCTCCATCGTTTAATTACTTAAATTGTGACTGCTGTCACAATTTGAAACATTTGAAATGATTTCTCATTTGGTGTGAGTTAAAATAATTGGTTTAACCAGGAAATAGCCATCAACAACGAGAACTAATCAGTCGCGCTGAAACCGTGGTGTAAGCAACGAATCCGTTGTGCGCTAACGTATTAGCTACTGTCACATGAGAAATTTTGAAACATGACACTATAAAAAAACCTTGCTGGAATTCAATTATATTAAATGCAATATTAAATTTGAAATAACTTCATTTAAATTCTCTTATTTATCTTCATTATTTTTAATATTATCTTTAAGTAGCAACAATTAAAATCTCAAATCCCTCTATACAATAAATGTACATTACAATAAAGCATACAGCGAAATGTATTTTGCCCTGAGAAATGTCTCAGAAAAGCGGCTGAAATATTGGCACCTGTGCCTAGCGCGCGGCGTCTTCTGGTCAGCCAATTAGCCACTTACGTTGAGGGCATTTTGTTTCGGCGGAGGGGAGTTGGGTGTTGGTAATTGGCGAGTTTTTTTTGTTTATTATAAGTTAAAAAACGTTAAAAACTGTGTGTGACGTGCTACGGGGAGAAGTGAATTCTATGCTCGTTTTTAGAATTCTGTGATCCCTACCTTCAGCCATATATTTCTTGAATCTTGAATACAGAAAAAACTGAGCGTTTTTTGCAACGATTGTTAACAATAATATTCGCTACGATATAATAAAATCTGTTTTCAAGGGTAATCAGCTATTAATTTGGGCTCTTATTCCTCACCAGATCCTTCCTGAAGGAATAATACTTCCTTCCGCGACGACATGGAGAATTATAATTTGAATAACTGTATTTTCCACTGAATTCTAGGAGAGGTGCACAGATAATGAAGTTACATTTATGTCTAGAGCAGAACAAGTGACCATCTCAGTATTTGCTCAAAGGATCAGGGGAACTGGACGAAAAACCTGCTCGAGATGGGAGGCATTGACCCAGAGGCTTCCGCACAATACTCGTTACAAGTTGTTTAGAGTCATACAGTAAAAAATGGGAAATATTGTTAAAATTAATGTTAATTTCTATTTGATGCTTAGTATGGCCTCTTATTGCATAGAAACAGTTCTACGAAATCTACGAAAAGAAAATTAACGGGCATAGATGGTCTCCCACTCTTGTTGGCTGAAACACCGGCAATGGCCCACTGTCAAGGCGCCCGCACTCTGTCGATGCCTCCCTCCCCCCTTTGCTCGCACTGCTTCTTGAGCGCCTTCTCAGGGAATGGAAGGCTGCTGTGTGATTTCTTCTCCGGTTGGCAAAAGCTGGTTTAGACATATTTCTGAAAAAAATCACCAAAATTGTCACTTGAGAGAGGTGTTTATTTGAATTCCTACCCTTCTATTTGATTGTAGCATACTATACAAGTGAATAGTAAGCAACCAAACATATGTCTGTAGCACAACTTTATAATGATGTATGATTTATTCAGAAATATTTTTTTAAAAGCAAGGCCTGACAGTAAGAGTATTTCTGTCGAAAAATCTCCGTTTTTCGAAGCACGATTATATTATGTTTCTTCTTACTTAGTAAGGGCAAGACAGAAAAACTAATGTACGCAACTCTCAAACCTGTCTTCGGCGTAATTATTTCAAAATGCCAGACTTATTTCAGGCCGTAACTATTTCAAAAGTCCGTCAATATTTTCAGTCATTTTTCCTTCGTACGCCAAAAACTTACGTCCTGTTCTACTTCAGTACATAACTAATTTATGACGGAGTACCAAGCAAACTTGGGGTGTACGTCGCGAAGAACACAATCATTCTTTGGCAGAGTTTCTCCACCCCCTCCGGCGTGGATGGAGGCGCTTCACCCTGCCTCTCGACCCCTTTCCCCGCTCCAAACCCTGCCTCTCGTCTCCCTTCGCCCGCTCCAAACCCAGCCTCTCGTCTCCCTTCGCCCGCTCCAAACCCAGTCTCTCGTCTCCCTTCGCCCGCTCCAAACCCAGCCTCTCGTCTCCCTTCGCCCGCTCCAAACCCAGCCTCTCGTCTCCCTTTGCCCGCTCCAAAGCCTACCTCTCGTCTCTCCTCGCCCGCTCCAAACCCTGCCTTTCGTCTCTCCTCGCCCACTCCAAACCCTGCCTCTCCTCTCCCCTCGCCCGCTCGAAACCCTGCCTTTCGTCTCTCCTCGCCCACTCCAAACCCTGCCTCTCATCTCCCTTTGCCCACTCGAAACCCTGCCTTTCCTTGCGTCAGGGCCTTGCAACTCTCCATAAAAACCAGAGACAAATTTCGAGGACACTACTATAGGAGGTGCTAGTGTCGCTGAGTACTGCTGCAGATTAGGCTCGTTAACTTGCGCACATAAAAATTGGCTAATTTGTGAGAAACACTAAAAGTGTCTTCTAAATGTTCAGTTATTCTATAAGAAACCGCTGTAGAAAGTGCGGTTCGACACTGTCTTTTGTAACATTACGCGCCTGCTTGCGTCTCGGGAACCCACGCGGCAGCCACGCACATTTTTTAAGTATCGTCGACAGCAGTTCGTATTTTAGTTCCTGTAAGGTGATAGAGGAGAGCGCGCCACTCTAATGGTCTCCACCACGGTATATGGGAGTCGAAAGGCCCGGGGTAGCTCATTGCCTCTGCTTCTGCAGCGCTTCCGGCCGAATGGTCTTAGAGTTCGAGCCTCGACGACTAATGATGATTTTCGGCAATAGCTAGGTCAAATTCAGACACTGCTCTCATTTTCTGATCAGTTTTCGTGATTCACCGACCATTATCACTTCTCGAGATAATACATTCACTACACTAACGGACCGGTAGCGGTAGCTCAGTGCATCAACTGATGTCACTGCAGCGCCTCTGACCGGGAGGTCCTAGGGTCGAGTCCTGACGGCGGCAGGAATTTCGATACTAGCTTTTCAGCTAGGTCGAATTCAGTCGCTGCCTGGAGGAGAATTCTAGCGGCCGGCTGCTCCGATCGGTAGTTTTCCGTGGTTTCTCCGATCAACACCAGGCGAATGCCGGAGAAGTACCCTACCAAACGGGCCACGGACCGCGCGCAATCTTTCCTTCCTCTTCCTTGTCCTATCCTCTCCCTCCTTACACACACTTACACTAACATGCACTACACTACCACATATTCCGGGAGACCGGTCGGGAGCTTAGAGCTTGTCCCGGCTGGGGCGGTGTCCCGCTGGTGGGAGAGTCCTGGTTACGGGGAAACCCCACTAGCCGACGGTAGGTTGGTGCCGGATCTCGCCATGCAGCGGGGGAAGATCACCGCCATCTCCCGAGAAAAAGCATGCGCTACACTAACGGGACTAATGACCAAAGCAGTTGACGCGCCCGGAAACACGAAAAAAAAAACTACACTAACGGACTAATGACGATAAGGTCGTGTCCGTGGACGTGCTCGGATACGTCATTAAATGAATAAATTTCTGCAGCGGCTCCCTCCGTGCATCGTTCCCGCTCCCTCGGCCGCATCCCTTCGTCCCGCCCTGTCCGCCTTTCCCTTCCGCCTCCGCCGCCTCCCGCACGGCTGACTGCGCCTCGTGCGCTGGGCGTTCTTGATACGGCCGCCGAGCGGGGAGAAGGCATCGCCCGGTTAACGCTCGACAGCCGCCGTAAATACTCCGATACCAACTTTGTGGAACACGCAGCGACCGGCTATTTGCAGCAATAAGTTCCTCAAATATACTTCTTTCTTTTCCTTTTCCTTTTTCTCCGACGTAGGGAGTTTCGAAAATGAACGGCATTCGTGCCGAAATTCTCTTGGAGAATCTTCGGATTCTTGAGGCGAATATTTACGTTCTTAGAGTTCCTGATTTTGACAGAATTTTGTTTTTCCTTTCAATTTTTTCCTCCTTACTCCATTTATCTGTCCATGCCACTTCCAATACTCCAATACGAATGTTTGTTCTTTTTTGGACAGTTTGATTGTTTGTTTTTGCGTGATCACTCCTATGAATGCATCTTACTCTACGGACGCATTTGTTAAAATGTTCTACATTCAAGTGCAAACAGACTTTACACTAACAACATCGTATACATTCTCTACATAAAACAATCGAATCGACAAAAATCTCGATTGATTTTTCGTTACTTGTAAATTAACAGATTTTTCTCGTAGATAAAGAATATCTTTATGAAATGTGTCATTAAATGGAGATATTAAAATTTTCTTTAAACAGAACTTATTTTTATTGCATTATATTTGAAAAATAATCTCTCTCTCTCTCTCTCTCTCTCTATATATATATATATATATATATATATATATATATATATATATATATATATATATTATATATATAAAAGAAAGTCGTGTTAGTTACACTATTTATAACTCAAGAACGGCTGTACCGATTTGACTGAAAATTGGTGAGCAGAAAGCTTAGAGCCAGGAGACGGACATAGGATACTGTTTATCCCGTTCGACAGCGTTCCTGTGTGATAACGCACGTTTTTGCACGTTTTCGCGTGATTTCGCATGTTAGCGGTCATTGTTGCCTGTTGTAACCCATTGTTGTAACGCCGCACTGATAACAGAAGGCGATAATGATAGCCGCCTTTCGTTCGCCGTTATATCTGTATATAGTCGTGTTAGTTACACTATTTATAACTCAAGAACAGCTGTACCGATTTGGCTGAAAATTGGTGAGCAGGAAGCTTAGAGCCAGGAGACGGACATAGGATACTGTTTATCCCGTTCGACAGCGTTCCTGTGTGAGAACGCACGTTTTTGCACGTACCCAGTGCAACAAGGATAGTACAGTTTCTCACAGTGAGTGCGACGCGAGAAAAAGATGGGACCGGCTGTTAAGGCGGAACAGTTCGCCGGGTCACCTAGTATATTGATAAAACTGTGTTTTATCAGTATATATATATATATATATATATATATATATATATATATATATATATATATATAAAAGAAAGTCGTGTTAGTTACACTATTTATAACTCAAGAACGGCTTTACCGATTTGGCTGAAAATTGGTGAGCAGGAAGCTTAGAGCCAGGAGATGGACATAGGATACTGTTTATCCCGTTCGACAGCGTTCGTGTGTGAGAACGCACGTTTTTGCACGTTTTCGCGTGATTTCGCATGTTACCGGTCATTGTTTCCTGTTTTAACCCATTGTTGTAACGCCGCACTGATAACAGAAGGCGATAATGATAGCCGCCTTTCGTTCGCCGTTATATCTATATATAGTCGTGTTAGTTACACTATTTATAACTCAAGAACGGCTGTACCGATTTGGTGAGCAGGAAGCTTAGAGCCAGGAGACGGACATAGGGTACTGATTATCCCGTTCGACAGCGTTCCTGTGTGAGAACGCACGTTTTTGCACGTTTTCGCGTGATTTGGCAGGTTTTCGCGTGATTTCGCACGTTTTCGCGTGATTTCGCAGGTTTTTATCACCTTTTCGAGGGTTTTCGCACGTTTTCATTCGTTTTCGCACGTTTTCACGCGTTTTCGTATGTTTTCGCGCCTTTTCGCCTAAGTTTTGTGTGCAGAAGCGTTTTTTTTTAATTCTTCTTTGCTTGAGAGAAAAACGCAAATCTGCAATTGCTTTATTATCACGAGTGCAACAAGGATAGTACAGTTTCTCACAATGAGTGCGACGCGAGAAAAAGGTGGGACGGGCTGTTAAGGCGGAACAGAGTTCGCCGGGTCAGCTAGTTTTGTATATAATTCCACGACCTTTAGCGAAAAATTAATTGGCTCTAATTCATATCATTGTTTATTTTGAATTTAGACCATTTTTGGGGGTTTTCTCCACCATTATTTAAAGGATTACTACATTGTCATTTACTATTATTTTGGAATACAAGATAACGATGTGTAACACTACCAGGAATGAAACATTGTCACAACGTCGAAAAATGTAAGTAGCACAGTCAGTATCGTAAATTTATTTGCCGACTGTGTTTTCATAGTTAGCTACTTTTCTTAGAAATACTAAATACAATCGTTTGTTGAATTGGGTTACATTTGCAATCTAATATGTCCGAAAATATGTATGGTGTATCATGACGCAACAAAACCTCGTAATCGAAATTTCGTGAATTTTGGGTTAATTGAATTGAAATGTCTTTCGACTTTTGCCGAGAACAGCAAGACTGTTGATGACGGCAAAGCCATCGAACGCCGGGTATCTCAATAAATATATCAAGTTGACGGAGATTACTTTTTTTATTTCTTTACAAATTCCAATATCTAAGGTTTACAAACCTCAGATGAAGTTAAAATGCACCAAGCAATGGAAAATGTAAATAGTGCAAAATTAAGTTGGAAAAAGCTACTAAACTGTATGGAATTAACAGGCCCACTTTAAAGGGGCCTTTGAGGGTGTTATGTTACAATATGATATTGTTGCTGAGCTTCTCAGATCAAATATATAAAAAAGCAGTTTTTCCCTATGGCATTTTATCACAATGTAAAACTTAATAAAACGTATTTTAGACTGTTCTCAAAGAAGTATTTATCTCTGTTTAGTGTATTTAAGCAGTCAAAACCAAAGACACATCAACAAATTATAAAATTTGTTCGTGTGCATATTTATGTATTTCTGTTTCCTATCCAACTCGCATACATTTAAACATTGCCAGAGACTTGGAAATAAAAAGAAATGGCAAAGTTTGACCCTGTAGGGAAACATTGCTACTTGGTTTGCTTTTAAAAAATAATTTCAAATTTCAAATTATGGAAGCTGTGCTTCAGTATTTTGAAGAAATATTTTATTACTGTAAAGGATTAAAGGTCAAAAAAATTGGGAAGATTGATGCAACAAAGTAGAACTTTAAAAGAAACAAAGACATGTAACCCCTGTTACCAGAATGATTGAAAATTAGTTTTTCCACCTCTTTATTTGAAGTATTCCGAAATAACCTTTCCATTTTCCTTTTGCTTATTATTCATAGAATGTAGCATTATTTTAAATTACCCCAGTCATTATTATTTCAAATTGTAGTCTGTTTGGATCCTTGAATATTGGAGTACTTTCATAATGTTTGTAATTTAATACGTTGTATTAGATTGTATTAGCACTTTTTTCTTAATAATAACCAAGGAAAATTATATAATTATAAGGAAAATTAATGCAGGAATAATTAGATAGATGTTTATATTTATTAAGTATCTGTAATTAACTACCATTGCGTTATAGTCAATTTCAGTTCAATTAAAATCCAATCTACAGTGAACTAATTTTCAACAACTGGTTTCCATACTCAATTAAATAACAAATTTTTGCGAATGGAAAATAATATTCATATTCCATTGCAGAGAGAGATACGGTACTTCTGTACATTATGCAAATATTATAGTGTATGAGGAGCTTGTTTCAAAAAAAGCTTCACTAAATCTATAATTTTCGAAAATTCGTCTAGAATTCAATTCATATAGATGTCAGCGCACATTCCGTCGGTGTCAGAATGTAAATGCAATATAATATTGAACGAAAACATACACTGTGTGTGACATACTATGGGGAGATGTGTATTCTGTGCACATTTTCTTAAATTCTGGGATTCCCACCTGAACCCACATACAAGTTGAAAATGAATACATGGAAAGAAGCGTTTTGGGCTAGTAATGATAAGAAAATATTCGCTCCCATGTAATAAAAATTATTTGCGAAGGCAAATCAACTACAGATTCCGGCAATTATTCGTCGTGCCCTTCGTGAAGGAATCGACTTGCTGCCGCGATAACATGGAGAACTTGAATAAAAACATTCTCTTCTGACCTCTAGAAAACCTGCATCTAGTAAAGCAAACTGTATCTCTGGAAGTGAAACAAAGGTCCACATCAGGATTTGCTGAACGGATCAGGGATACTTGATAAATGTGATCGAGGTGGAGTTCATCGACGCACAAGTAGTAAAAAACGTGTCCCTGGCGTATTTAGAATTTTAGAAATATACAGTACAAATGGTATATATCTAATACATTAAATATCATTGTTAAAATTAATATTACTTTCCTGTTGTGTAATCGGTATTGTCTCTAATTGTACTATAGAAACATGTTATGCAGCAGAAAAGATTTTAACTGGCTCTTAAACTTGTGTGTTGATTTTAATCGTTTAATATCGTCTAGCAATATACTCTAAAATAATGTACATGTATTGAATGTGAATGGGTATTGATGCCCACTTCTGATCAGTACATTTACTATGTAGAGTATTACAGTTAGAGATGTCTATATTCGTTAAAAATGTGTTTCCACCCCAGAGTAACACTTTTTGAGGAAAAGCTCCGATTCGTAAATGGAGAGGCAACGCAATGGTAGAATTCCTAGCTTAAGAAAGAGTGGCTAACAGGCACCACGTCGATGGGATTTACTTATTCGAAGAATTCTCTTTCATAATGTTAAAGTCTCGGAGCGAAATGATGTGTTTCTTCAAAATATAATGCCATACCTCGGGCGGGAATGAACATTCGCGAAAATCACGCAACAAACAGTATAAAGGCCGAGTAAATTTGACAGAATTCTGAATGCGTAACATAATGATTGTCGGATCGTTCACTTCTCTATCTATGTTTTAAAACGGTGGGTTTATAGGTTTTGGATTTGATGTGGTCGTACTTTTCACTAAGTAACTTCTCGTTTCAGAGTAAAACGTAGCAAATTCGCTTCACTTTCCATTGCAAAATATAAAAAATCTCCTACCAATAACATGGCTGAAGTTACGTAGTATTATGAACACGTTTAGCCAATATTGCCACTCAAAATTGCCATGTTTTTCCCTCTGACTTAAGTATCAGAAGTTACTGCTTTTGAAATCAGGGATATGTAGTCTTGTGAGCAGCTAGTGAGATATTCTCAGGGTAAGTATCAGTATGTATGTAAAATTGGTGAAACACAACTCCCAAATTTTTCTTTCAATTTTTTCCATGAATAGAACAAGGGACATTAAAGAACTGCACAGATCTCGTTTCCCTTGTGCTCTCCGTTTTGGAAATTGCAAAAGTTATCAACAATGCGAGAAAGTGTTTACCACCCGTACGTTGATCATTTAATAATTTAAACATGTTTCAATGAAGAGGTTACTTTAAATATTATTAAAATATCAATTTGATAGTCATTTGGTTATGAAGTATATCTATATCCAACGTTTTCAACTTTTTAAGCAAAAACTAACCGCATGAAATATTAAAGTCCGCAAACTTAAACTTCGGGAAATGCTTCAGTTACTCCCAAAAAACTAAAAATGAACAATTGATATAATTCAATAACCATTTTAGTTACAGTAAGTTTTTGCTGTACTGTAAAATATGTCCAGTTGAATTTGCTACAGCCAAAGGTGGCTCAGGACATCAACTGATGTCCTGAGATGAGATGAGATGAGATGATGTCCTGCAGAAGCCTCTGACCGAGAGGTCCTATGATTCGAGTCCCGACGGTGCCAGGATTTTTGACACTAACTAGATAGCTGGATCGAATGCGCCTGCTGTCTGGAAGAGCCTTCTAGTTGTCAGCTGTTCTGATCTATAGATTTCGGTGGTTACTCCGATCAACAACAGGTGAATGCCGGAGCAGTGTCCTATCAAACGTGTCACGGACCGCGCGCGATCTCCCTTCCACTTATCAGGAGCATGGAGCTTTTTCTGGCTGGGGCGGTACCACGCTGGTGGGGACTAGTTGGGAAAAACTAAACTACGCCACCGACGTAGGCCGGCTTCAGATTTCACAATTCATCGGGGGAAGATCACCGCAATCTATGCGGTAAAAAACATGCACTACACTTACAGGACTAATTACCTGGCCGGTTGACGTGCCCAGAGTCACTGCAATGGATATCATATACGTTATCAATTTGAATTTTATATCTTTTCGAAACAAGTCCCTCATACAGGCCCAGATACGCACGCTCCATAATACCGCGCCGTATGCACTCTCTGATATTGAACAAGGATATATTCAATATTTGTGCAAACGTTTAATGAAGACCCAGAAAACCCTTTTTTCTTTCAGAAAAGTGTATTCATAATATTTCTCCTGAATTTAAGCGTAGTCGGAAATGGCTATTATAGTGAAGAGTTTCTGTCCGCCTTAGCACACCGACAATCGATCTTCTGCTCATGCGCGGATGCTCAAAAGTGATGCGAAAACCGGTAGCGGTAGCTCAGTGCATCAACTGATGTCACTGCAGCGCCTCTAACCGGGAGGTCCTAGGTTCGAGTCCTGACGGCGGCAGGATTTTCGACACTAGCTTTTCAGCTAGGTCGAATTCAGCTGCTGTCTGGAGGAGAATTCTAGAGGCCGGCTGCTCTGATCGGTACTTTCCCGTGGTTTCTCCGATGAACACCAGGCGAATGCCGGAGCAGTACCCTACCAAACGGGCCACGGACCGCGCGCGATCTGTCCTTCCTCTTCCTTGTCCTATCCTCCCCCCTTACACACACGCTTACACTAACATGCACTACACTACCACATATTCCGGGAGACTGGTCGGAAGCTTAGAGCTTGTCCCGACTGGGGCGGTGCTTCGTTGGTGGGAGAGTCCTGGCTAGGGGGAAACCCCACTAGCCGACGGTAGGTCGGCGCCGGATCTCGCTATCCAGCGGGGGAAGATCACTGCCATCTTCCGAGAAAAAAACATGAACTACACTAACGGGGCTAATGACCAAAGCAGTTGACGCGCCCGGAAACACGAAAAAATCAATCAATGTGATGCGAAACAAACTGCGCATGCGCAGATAGTGCTTTAACGTTCGATGGTGCACAAACTCTCTATTATTGTGTTCGGCGGTGTAATTCACGCTCGTGGCTGCTATAGCGCGCCTCCTCTCTAACCACGGGCCTTACCTACACTGTACTGGGGACGGTCGCTCCCGGCTGGGCTCTGTTCGCGATACCTGCTAGAAGGAACAGGCTTTCCACCACAGAGACGACTGCCATGGATGTGGGAAGCCTGAAACTTCCGTGGTCATACGCACAATTGACAGGTAGTAACCTTAGTCACATACAAGTACTGCTTAATTTGGGGCAGATTTTATGTCCAAAAATGCTTGGCCTGAAAAATGAGAATCTGCCTTTGCAACCCACGAACCATTTACTAGTTACAATGCATGATTATCTTTTGAAGTGTTTTGATACGTTTTGGCAACAATTGCATGGATAAAACACAGTCTGAAAATTAAGGAATTTTCTGTGTACGGAATTGGTAATTTCATTTGCTTTTAAGGGAAACATTTCTGTTCACGATTTGTTATATTATAAAATCAGCACTATTACCCAAATTTCAACGTCTATTCTACATCCATTATTACCTTGTGTCTGTTATATTACAATGCTAAACATTCGAACTTTTGGACGACGCTTTTTACAACATGCGTTGGGAGTATACAACGTACGAAGTCTCGACGACGTATCCAGTGATACCGTTCACCAATAAATCTAGCGACGTCAAACAAACGGACACTATCGATCCCTTCTGCACACAACTGTTCTGAAAGCTTTTATTACACCTCATTCCTTTGCTCCTTCCTTGCTTCTAGATTTTTCTTCTTTTATCTCGGTGTCCTTCGTCCACTGTAGGATCATCAAAACTTGAGTTCTTTTTTCCGTAAAGAATGTGGAGGGGGAAGTGATGAATATATGGCGCGGAAAGATAAGAATGATGGTGCGTAAGTGAAGTGAAAGAAAGGCATGACATGGCGGGGGGGGGGGGAACCATGCCTCAACCCACCATCCAAATATCCAGGGCCGGGCGGGTTCGCTTCGCGGTCGGTCTTCGTTCCGCGCTGCCGCTTCGCCGCCGTGGGCCAGCCAGGTCGGCGCCTGGGCGGTATTCGTTCTCCCGGTGGCGCGCTGGCTTTCGCACCGATCTGGGTGCTGCTGACCCGAGAGGAGCGACGGGGGGGCGCCGGGCGCGATGCCAGCGCGGTGGTGTGGCGCGGGAGCAGGCGGGGGAGGGGCGAACGGGCGCCGCGGCGCCGCGCCGCGGGCGTCGCCCTGACGCGCAGGGTGGCAGGGGCCAGGGGGCAGACCCGGGAGCTCGGCGGCGGGCGCGGGGACCTGCGACCGCCACAGTTCGCACTTGGCAACACGCGTGCCACGTGTTTGTTGATCGTCGGCTGCCGCTAGGCTGCCCGCGGACAGCTCTGTTCCAGCGAGAATATTAAAAGCAGCCATGCGGGGCGGGCCGTGCGGGGTGAACAATGCGGGGTGAACCGGGCGGGGTTAGCCGGGCGAGGCAGGGTTTAGCGTGGCGGGGTGTAGCGTGGCGAGTGTAGGATGGGGGTGTAGCGTTTCTGGATGTGGCGGGGCGTGGCGAGGCTGGGCGGGGCTGGGCGGGGCTGGGCGGGGCTGGGCGGGGCTGGGCGGGGCTGGGCGGGGCTGGGCGGGGCTGGGCGGGGCTGGGCGGGGCTGGGCGGGGCTGGGCGGGGCTGGGCGGGGCTGGGCGGGGCTGGGCGGGGCTGGGCGGGGCTGGGCGGGACTGGGCGGGGCTGGGCGGGGCTGGGCGGGGCTGGGCGGGGCTGGGCGGGGCTGGGCGGGGCTGGGCGGGGCTGGGCGGGGCTGGGCGGGGCTGGGCGGGGCTGGGCGGGGCTGGGCGGGGCTGGGCGGGGCTGGGCGGGGCTGGGCGGGGCTGGGCGGTACGGGTTGGGGCTGGGCGGGACGGGTCGGGCCGTGGCATTGCTGGGAAGATCGGAGTGGGATGAGCGGCGCACAGCGGGGCGTTGATGGGAGAGAGAAGACGGATGAGATGAGTAAGGTGGAGAGGGATGAGTGGGAGAGTTGGGCGGGGTGGGGAGCTGGGTGAGCGCTGGAGCCGAGTGGCGCCGGGCCAGGTCGCGGAGAGCGGCGGTGTGGGAGGGGCCGAGGTGACTCTCGCACTTCCCTGGACGTCCGCAGTCGCCGCTCCTCAGACGTCCTCGGGCGGCGGCGCCGCAGCAGCTGGGGGCGGGGGTGGCCTCTGCCACTGAGCTGCTCTCCAACAGACGCGGACACTCTGGAAACTTCCACATCGCGGACTAACAGTTCTGATGAAAGAGCCCCATTGGTTACTCCAACGGAGGGCAGACTCTGGAAACACAAGAATTTCACTCTAGAGTTCTTCAGCAGTTCTTACAAGTTACAACTTATCCGAATTGAAACCCCGTGAAATTTAATGGTGAGTCTTTCGGTTTACTCATTAGGTAATAAGGTATTGTCCAAGTTGAGAATATGATTCATTGCAATGATACACCTTTCTACAATGTTATTAACAGCACGATTTCCATCAGAGTTGATCATCATTTATGCGAAATTTTATTCACCACTTAAACATTTCCTCAACGTCCCTCTAAAACTGCTTTATTGAAGATAATTATTCACGACACTAGCTTGTCAGGAAGGTCGAGCTGGAAGATTGCACAACCCTTGAAATTGTTACACCTCGCACTCTTATCGCTTAAATGTTGTTAACACCTGCTTGAGGTTTATCACTGATGATTCGAAAATGTTTTAGTGGTTTGGAAATTTGTGTTTATATAAACTTCAATTTAGTATTAGTTAGCGATTTTACGAAATCAATGGAAAGTGTCTGCGTTAAAAATAAGGCAAACTTTCGCCTCTTCAGTACGTGGTTCAACACTAGCATTTATTTCTTCTTCGTATTATTATTATTATTATTATTATTATTATTATTATTACTTTTACTATTATTATTATTAGTACACAGGCATACAAAAGAAATTTGTCAGACACACTTGACAGTTTCTGTATTATTTTAACCCGCTGAATACGTATTTGAAGTCACTATCGCGCTATCACCCTCCATTTTTTCTCAAAAAAAACATAATGACATTTTATTTTTTGTTTTCGGGGTTTGTTGTCAGACCTAAACACTTACAACATGACCACCACACTCCAATGTTTTTTAAATCGCGAAAAACCGCCGTGAAATTGTAATTTTTTGGGAGGGTGGGGTCGTTGCCAGGTCCAAACATTTGGCACATGTTTATCTATGAATGTCGACGCGATGAATCCGAATCTGAAGTCAGAATTGCTCTAATATCTTCAATTTTTTATCGCAAAACCATCGTGAAATTGTATTTTGGTTTCCGGGGGTTGTTGTCAGACCCGAAGACTTGATACATGCTTCTCTATGTATGTTGACGCGTCGAATTTGAAACTATAACCAGAATTGCGCTACCAGTCAATAGTTTTGTTTATAAAACCATCGTGAAATTGAAATCTCAAACACCGTCAAATTTACAATGAACAATTTCACGGTGTTCTTTTTGCTATTTAAAGAAATTGGAAGGAGATCTGGCGCAATTCTTGCTTAATATTTGGATTCAGCATGACGACAAACATAGAGAATCGCCCTCGCCCTCGCCCTCGCCCTCGCCCTCGCCCTCGCCCTCGCCCTCGCCCTCGCCCTCGCCCTCGCCCTCGCCCTCGCCCTCGCCCTCGCCCTCGCCCTCGCCCTCGCCCTCGCCCTCGCCCCGCCCTCGCCCCGCCCTCGCCCTCGCCTCCCCCCCCTCGCCCCCGCCCTCGCCCCGCCCTCGCCCTCGCCCTCGCCGCCCCGCCCTCGCCCTCGCCCTCGCCCTCGCCCTCGCCCTCGCCCTCGCCCTCGCCCTCGCCCTCGCCCTCGCCCTCGCCCTCGCCCTCGCCCTCGCCCTCGCCCTCGCCCTCGCCCTCGCCCTCGCCCTCGCCCTCGCCCTCGCCCTCGCCCTCGCCCTCGCCCTCGCCCTACCTGCCCTCGCCCTCGCCTTCGCCCTCGCCCTCATCGCCCGCCCGCCCTCGCGCCGCCCCGCCCCCTCCTTTCCTTTCTCCTCGCCCTCGCCCTCAGTCCACCCGCCCTTACCTATATCCCCGCCTCACACAGTGTCACTTGCACAAGAAAATCACCCCCCGCCCTCGTAGCGGGGGCGGGGAGGGGTCTCAGCCAAATGAAAATGGACGGCGCCTGTGTTTGTGACGCGGGGCGCGGGGAGGGGTGAGAAGAGGTGGGGCAGAGCAGGGCAGTTCGGCGCGGGCCGGGGCGGGGCGTGTTGAGGCAGGGCGGGGCGGGGCGGGGCGGGGCGGGGCGGGGCGGGGCGGGGCGGGGCGGGGCGGGGCGGGGCGGGGCGGGGACGAGGGCGAGGGCGGAGGCGAAGAGGGCGGCAGTCTCACTCCAGGGCGAGCCGAGTGCCTCTGTCTCTCGCCATTCCCCTCGCCCCCCGCCATCCACCTTTGCGTTGGCGGGAGTCCTTCCTCCTCCTCTCCGCTGACTCCATTCCTTTCTCTACCGATCTATCCCTCTTTCTCTCTCCTCCTTCGATCACATTAACTTCGACGCTATGTCAATGCCGTCTTCATTTTCATGTACATTTGTCACGTACTGCTATAGGGCACTGATATAAGCTCATTAGGGTTTTGTTCTTCGGCACTGAAAAGTAGTGTTTTGTTGTGTTTGTTTTTACTTGCACTTGTATCTGTTAATAATTGCAGACACTGAACGCATCTTACATCTTAATATTTATATTTTTTCCTATTGGCGTACAAGGTTTCTTATGCCAAACGGTCATTTTTATTAACAACATTGTGAGTCGTAAGGGGGCGATATCATCAGTATGAGACGGGGGGTCCCTATGAAGATATTTATATAGTACCTGAAATTCATCAACAATTTATATGGGTTTACAATTTGTACATTTCATTTATTATTTATCAAAATTGGTACGGTGGAATAATTACTCTCGTAAAAGAAAACCGGCTACAGGGAACCTGAGTTTGTCACTCTTTTCGGAATGAATGAAAACCATGAACTGGAATAAATTTTTCTAATTAATTAACAATCGTAATTTAATTGAAGAAAGAGTAACTCAAATATTTAACGAAATTGTTAATAAATTTGAAACTGAAATTAATGTGGGGGTTACCACTACAGTTTATTAAATTATAGTGGCAACCCATGTTCTTCCAGCAAGCAATGATTTTGAAGCAGGGAAAAAAACTTTCGCGTGTTACACATTCACATTGACTAGTAATTTCATGTGCATCCATGATTCTTCTGAAAGAAGTTATTTACAGTACCGGCATATAAGCGACTCTGTTAGTTCGATGCGCTGTTGCCCCACATTACTGTGTTTATGGCATCACCTGCATGACATTAATTAAATCTCAAAACATTTACATTTACTGACAAGCGACGGCACGTTTTGATATCATCTTCGTAACCATGCAGAAGTCTCATGACCTCCGCATACTTCCGGAGTCCGATGACGCTGGCTGTAAGATAGTAAACAAACCCTGGCAAGCTGATTGCTTCAGAGCAGGTCACATGTACCACAGCACGTGACGAGAGAACTGTCAGAGTTGCTTATACGCTGCACATACTGTACCTGAATTCATTTCTTGTCAGAAGCAACATTTCCATTAGAGTCTTCCATTTAAAATTTCAATTTTTTTAGGAAACGTGCAGCTAAATTTTGAGCGAAGACTTTGGACATACTTATAATCCTTATAAATTGCCGGGAGTATTATGTATTTAAAAGAACACAATCGATATTATTGTTATTAATTGACCTACATTTACACCATGAAGGGAGCCGTTGCACATTTGGCCACTTAATTACCTTGTGCCTCGTTCGGAAATCTCTATACATTAAAAATTAAGAATAATGAAACATACATGGGTTTACAATTTAAGTGCATCGTGTTTCTAGATTTATATTTTGGACAGATGATGAATATTTGAGCAGTAATTCAAAAAATAGACCCATTAAAGGAAATGATCACTCAAGGCTCATCAAAGATCACAGGTGTCAAACTTGCAGCGTGTTACAGACACGAACTCGTACCACTGCTAACACTGGGCTCTTCGTCATAGTGCAACTTAAATCCAATTGAAACTATTTCAACGTAATCAGTCGAGAAACATTACCAAAAACTGTATAACTAAAAGTGCAGAAAGGTGACCGGAAGCCAGGAGAGTCAAGGGATACTGGAGAAAAAACAAAATTGAAGTTTAGTATCCAGGAAACCAATGTGCCCAAGTTTCACCCACGAGCGTGAGTGAAATACAAAAATGTTCCTGTTAAAGAAGATAAAAAGAGGTGAAAATTAAGTTATTCGAAATTCTCATGTAAAATTTCTTTTTTATAGTGAATGAATATATGTTTTCCAATGTTTACCATTAATGTGCACCCATTATGTTTTCCCTATTCCTTCTCCATTATCAATTTGGTGGCACAAGATACAACGTTAAATCGTCCAATGTACAAGATAAGATTCAGGTACGATAAATAATCATGCGCCGGAAAACGGCGAATTTTCGACGGAAAGGCTCTTATTGCCGAAACTTGCAAACGAAATAGTGGATAAATCGTGTTCCTATGTACAGGATGAGTCAAGAAACGTTATCACCTCCTTTAAACGGTTGAAGTTATTGCAATGCAGTTTTCACGGAAGAGGGAATGGGAGATTAATTGATGAATGTATTTGTTTCCATTTTATCACGTGTTTTTTTACGGAATATTGAGGTAAATTAGTTTTGTTTTTGTTTTTCAAATGGAACATATTTCTTAGTCTTATTTACATATTTCGTAGTCTATCATGTTGAGCATAAAAAGGCAATGATATAGATATTTTCATATGTTGAATAAACATTTCTGTGTAATTTTGCTTTTTCCCCGACTCGTATTTAACGGATAGATTGAATGTAACAGGCCACCTCACAAGGCCATGCAGCGCTCTCCCTGCTAATGGGAGATCCGGGCGTTACAATATAAGTTACACACGAGTTGCAAAAGATCAAAATTTTCGAAAAATTCTTATCTAACATATGACTATACATATTAAATTGGATTTGTCTGTTTACGCTCATTATGATGAACTAAAAACTATATACAGTTCCATTTAAAGAAGTTACTTCAATATATCGTAAAATAGGAAACGAAATCGATAAAGAGGAAACGAATACATAAGTGACCCATCCTGTATAGTAAATTACGTCCTCTAACACATTGTGTAGTCAGAATCCACGTTTTGTGGGTCCTTGATACCGAAAACTCGATTGACGGCAAGACATCTGACCGTCCGTGCGTAATCAAAGCTTGCGTAAAAAAAAAAGTTCAGCCGAGTTTCTCCAAAATTGATATTCCTCCATCAATTTAAAGGAACTCGAAGGCCACTGAGTGTGAAACAGATGTTTTGATTTTTGAGAGTACTTTACATGAAGCCTCAACATTTTCAAAATTTCCTCAAAAGTAGGACCGATGCTTCGTATTATTTTTCCCCTCAGATAGCAGGACGCTGAAGAGAAAGGTGTAGATCTCAAACACTGTCTGCTCGCTTTTGCATTCCTCACAAAAGTACCGGCTAAGGTGGCTCAGAGCATCAATTGATGTGCCTATCCCGAAGATTCCAGGGTTCGAGTCCCGACGGTGACAGGATTTTCAACAATCGCTAGCTAGATAGGTAGGTCGAATTCAAACGCTGTCTAGAGAATTCTAGCGGCCGACTACTCTGATAGGAAGTTTTCCATGATTTCCCCGATTAGCACCAGGCGAATGCCAGAGAAGCACTGTAACAACCACAAACGGAGCGCGCACGATCTTCCCTTCATTGTTCTTGTCCTATGTCCAAAATTCATTGTTCTTGTCGTTGTTGTCCTATGTATTCTCACCCCTTTCTTACGCACACTTACACTTACGCTTACATGCACTACACTTCAACACAGCAGGGAGACAAGACGTGAGCTTAGTCCCGGCTGGGGCGGTGTCCCGCTGGTGGGAGATACCTGGTCGAGGAAATACCACGACCCATCGTGTAGGACTGCTCCTTAACAGTTGACGCACCCGCAATTGCTAGTCAATCAACAACATGGGACGGTGACTGAGCGGCTTGGCATTGACGAGCGAGGACATTATGTTTCACCAAATTTTACTTTACAACTTTTCCGTTCATCCGGTTGGACAGTTAAAACGGCGTTGTATTACGAAAGTATGTCTCCATTGCGCTATTAGCCCACATTTTTTAAATTACTTCCCGGAAGTATCAAAAGGAATTGGAAAAATAAGGTTTGGCTAGCGTAAAATCTATAATAAAGACGAGTCAAATGCCGTTTACAGATCGATAATTAGACATTGTTGGCAAATTCTATTCCCCCTTGATAGTGTTGCAATATATTGCAAGCATTTTTCGGTACCTAATTATTGATTAAAAATCTCGAGTGTGGAGGTGCGTGAACATCTAAGCGGCGCATGCGACCTGGTATTATTTGACAATGTCGCTGTTGACTTGTGAGCTATCCCAATATGTGTGATATTTATTGGCTTCGGTGGTTAGGATATCAGGCTGTTAGATCCATCAAATCCCATCGGAGCCGTGGATTTTAAGGGCGAGAAATCCTTCCCTCGGTGGGGAAGTAAAGGTGGCTGTCCCGTTTTGCAGATGTACTACATGTAGATGGTTCTCAAGCCTAAAAGTAGCCTCTGAGCTATATTTCAAGTCGCCTCTTTCGTCACCGTGTGTCTTTTGCTGCTAGATAGCGAAAGCAGCGTGCCAAAATTTGCGTGGTCAGACAGAAGAGCAGGATGATATGAGTCTCGCCAAGCAAAATAAAGAATCATCGAATTAAAACTAATAATTGAATTAAAATCTCTATAATTAATTAAAATTGAACTGAAGCCTAAAAGAAGCCTTTGAGCTAAATTCAAAATGGTCTGTTTCATCGCCCTAGTAATACCTTCTTTCTCCGCTAGATGGTGAAAGGAGCGTAGCGAAATTTGCGTGGTTAGACGGAAGAGCGGGTCTGATGGCCTGAATCTCTCCACGTGAAGTAAGGCATGATGGATTGATCGAAATGCCCACAAAAGTAAACAGTGGCATTCTTAGGGACACCGCGGCTGGGAGAAGTGGGCGGCGTAGGCGCCTGGGAAAGGGGCAGACGTAATTACGTAATTACTCGAGCCGTAAAATATAATACGTCATCATTTGTGCCGTAAAATGCTCGGTTATGACCTATTTCTTGCAACAGAAAAGGTAGTTTATAATCCAGGAATACAAAATAAGTTGTTTAAGGTATTTTGCGCTAATGCAATGTTTCAGCACTTACCAATTTTGTATCAAAAGTCATAGGTTTAGAATAAACATAGTATTTGTAAAATCTAAGTCTCGAGTATTAATCAAAACTCAGCAGTATTGCATCACTATATATATATTTGTTTGTGAAAAATTGCTACACCCCAACCGGCAGTGCAACCATAAGAATTGATTAAGAATGCGAAGAGATAGAGTGCATGTAGGCCTAGCAGCACCCATCTTTGTGTGACAGAACAGATCAGTGTTACTCAGTTGTTAATCGTTTAATGTCATCTGGCAAAGAGATGAGCGGGTATTGCACCACTGAAAGTGACTACGTGCAGGATGACCGCCATCTTGTCGGAATGGACGTAACAGCACGGCGGTCACCACAGTGTTGACTCGACGTTGGAGCACTGGAACGTGTATAGTTAGGTTTGCGTTGACGGTGTCACGGCGACTGCTGAGGGCTGGACTGGTGGCACACATAACAATCCGTCGGAGTGCATTGAGCAGAAACCACCGACGCCTCACACTGCAATGGGCACGCGAACGTGGTCTTTGGCGTGCTAAAGAGCAAGTTGTGGTTTCAGCCGAGTCCCGCTTCAGTTTATGCTACGATGCTGGTCGCGTGAAACATCGAACACGTGTTTGATGCTACCGGAGTGAACGCAATCTGGTAGCCTACATTGTTCCGCGGAGTAGCGTACAAACTCCAAGTGTGAAGCCTTGGAGCACCATTGGTTATAACATGCGATCTCACCTCGTACGTATTGGGGCAACCTGAACAACAGCCGCTACAGCAAGATTTTAAAGCCCGAGATACTGCCCCTTCAGCATGCAGCTCCACATGTCATTTTTCAACGGGACACTGCCCGACCACGTGTGGTAAGGAATGTGCATGCTTTCTGCAAAGAACGACGGGTATTACTGCTTCCCTGGTCTTCCGTGGTTCCCCTACCATGTCTAGGGTAAGTCGGACGGCAACTTGTTCCTTCTGGTCCGCCTGCTTTGATCTGGTCGATTCTTTGTGAACGCGAAAACAAACAGCGTGGCACAATGTTCCCCAGCAGCATATTCAGGCCCTCTTTGAATCCATGCCACGACGTCTACAGGCTCTGATGACAACGCGTACCCGATACACACGGTGCTCAATACTCACGATCAAAATTCACGTACAGTTGTTTTGTAATTATTATTATTCCTGATTAGAAGAGCAGGCCATGTGGCGTGAGCCTCGCCATTAATAAACATTATTATTATTATTATTATTATTATTATTATTATTATTATTATTATTATTATTATTATTATTATTATTATTATTATTATTATTATTATTATATTTATTATTATTATTTGTATATTGCCATGTCCCTATTCTGTGGAATACATTTCTTTCTAATAATAAGTTTCCTTCTTAATGTTGCAATTTCACAGCAGTGTAATACAAGTTTTTTTTACATTCTACGAACATCAAAAAATTGCTCTCACATAAGGCAACAAGTCAGTAATAACTATTTATGACGAGCGACCTCTTTTATGTAACCTTCTTTCCCATGATGTCAGCTGTGCCGTAAGCAGTGACGCACTGAATATGAAAAATCAGTCGGTAGGCGCAGTATGAGAATAGGCCAAATAACACAACCAAATGTTTGCATGTTTCATTCCAAATAAAACTCATGTTTTTTGGATATTTTCCGATTGATTGATTTTTTCGTGTTTCCGGGCGCGTCAACTGCTTCGGTCATTAGTCCCATTAGTGTAGTGCATGTTTTTTTCTCGAGAGATGGCGGTGATCTTCCCCCGCTGGATGGCGAGATCCGGCGCCGACCTACCGTCGGCTAGTGGGGTTTCCCCCTAACCAGGACTCTCCCATCAGCGGGGCACCGCCCCACCCGGGAGAAGCTCTAAGCTCCTGACCGATCTCCCGGAATATGTGGTAGTTTAGTGCATGTTAGTGTAAATGTGTGTGTGTGAAAGGTGAGAAGATAGGACAATGAAGAGGAAGGACAGATCGCGCGCGGTCCGTGGCCCGTTCGGTAGGGTACTGCTCCGGCATTCGCCTGGTGTTGATCAGAGAAACCACGGAAAACCACCGATCAGAGCAGCCGGTCGCAAGAATTCTCCTCCAGACAGTGACTGAATTCGACCTAGCTGAAAAGCTAGTGTCGAAAATCCTGGCGCCGTCAGGACTCGAACCTGGGACCTCCCGGTTAGAGGCGCTGCAGTAGCATCAGTTGATGCACTGAGCCACCGCTCCCGGTTCAAAATTAGAGGAATACGATATATTTCTCTATTCTTAGCAACGTGAGTGTTGGAGGAGAGCGAGGAGGGAACCACGTCGCCACAGCACACGTGGGTAACGACGGGCACACCATTTGGTGCCTAAATGCGTTGTTTATAAAATGGCATCCTCTTGAAAATGACATTTGTTAGAAAAATGTCATCAGACTTCTATTTTATTCCTTAAAATGCAAAAATTGAACTTTCTACGTCTTATGACGGTGAAATATTACTTACGAAAGATTGCCCAAAATGTTTAAATTGCTTATTTATTCTTAAATGTGTACACTTGTGAACATCTATATAATCCGGAATCTTTTCTCGTAGCGTTCATTTTCAATTACACTGCTTCGGGCAACAGGATGACTTGGAGAAGTACTCTACTTACAGGCGGCGTGTGTGCGTGAGTGTGAGTCTTGCAGTGCGGCAGCGCTCTTCATCCATCCGAGTCCCCTCGTGTCGCTGCCGCACCGCTCGCACTGCGTTCAGCCACTGGTTCCAGGGAGTCCATTGCGAATGGGCCGTGGGCGGAGGTGTGACGAAACCCGGAGGCAAAGGTGCTCCAAATCGCCCAACAAACGCTCCCGTATTAAACGCCGCCCCGGCGCGCTACTCAATCGGTTCGTTACGGAATCAATTCCACGCGCTCCCGACTGCCGCCGCTCCCAACAGGTGTCGCGACGCCCTCCCCCGCCCCTCCGCCGCCCGCCCCCGCCCGCCCCCGCCTTGCCGCGGGGCGCCGCAAGCCGTGTCGCGGGCGCCCCTCCCCCGGCGCGCTGCGGATCACCCCCCCCCCATCTCCCCTCCCTGCTGTCACCGTACTCGAGACGCGAAACGAACACCCCGGAGACGCTGCCAGGACGTTCGAAGCCTTTCAACCGGAAAGGTTCCAATGCCACGACTATTGCAATAGTCATGGAAACGCCGTATATTTGTTTCCAGCACTTTTCAAGGGAAACTAGTGCTTACCTTCTCTGTTTATTTATTGGAATGTATTACTTTGCAGTATGCGTACGGCAAACTAGATGCCTTATAAAATGTTAGGTACCGCAAAGTAAACAAAACGATGCCATCTTGCGTATTTAACAATGATCCCACAATTCCATGAATTTGTACTAAAGGTTTACTTTCTTCTCTAACATACCAAGCGGAAAAAGTATTGTAATTGTACGTCGGAAAACGTACATTTTTCGTCATGAAATCATTTATTCCCGGGCCCTGGTAAGAAAAAAGTAGATAAATAATGTTCCAGCAGACATTAAATAAATTATTTTCACTAACACGTTGGGTAGTCAGAACATATGTTTTGTGGGACCATGATACCGAAAAATTGATTGATGGCACTCCGTCTCTCTGTCTATTTGTGTTTAGCTAACGCTAGCACCTAATCCGTTCAGAAGATGCGGACTTCAAACGGATTGATTTTCTGTATTTATTTATTTATTCAAAAAACAATAAAAACTGTATTGCCGCATGGAGGAGAAGATCATCTTATTTTGCTGACCATCGCTTTCTTGAGTTCCAGAATCCCTTCCCTACGTTTTAATTATAAATAGTTGAAAGATGTAAACTTTAAAAACTTTAAAAAAATATTATTAATAATAATAATAATAATAATAATAATAATAATAATAATAATAATAATAATAATGTAACCTATAGGTGGTCTTGTTCTGCGGGATTGCATGTTCAATAAAACACAAAAATAAATTTCACAAGACATTTAATTAAAAACTAACGTGATGATGAGTATGCGAATGAATGATTTTTACAAAGATTATTACAAATTGTGATAAAGGTATTGCAGCTTACTATCCTAGTTGAAGGCTAGTTAGTTGAAAGCTAAAGCCAGAAAAAGCAATTAGTCGCTGCAATAATATGCCATATTGGTGGCATCTACGCTCTCAGCTTCCTTTGTTGTAGTCTTTCCGCACCTCAGTGGGGAAAAGCAGCTGACGGGGACCCGATTGCAGGTCATTCACAAAAGGTTTTACTGTCGCTGACATACCGGGAGCGGTAGCTCAGTGCATCAACTGATGTCACTGCAGCGCCTCTGACCGAGAGCTTCTAGGTTCGAGTCCTGACGGCGGCAGCATTTTCGACACTAGCTTTTCGACACTAGCTTTTCAGGTAGATCGAATTCAGTCGCTGTCTGGAGGAGAATTCTTGCGGCCGGCTGCTCTGATCGGTAGTTTTCCGGGCCACGGACCGCGTGCGATCTGTCCTTCCCATTCCTTGTCCTATCCTCTCCCCTTACACACACACTTACACTAACATGCACTACACTACCACATATCCCGGGAGACCGTTCGGGAGCTTAGAGCTTGTCCCGGCCGGGGTGGTGTCCCCCTGGTGGGAGAGTCCTGGATACGGGGAAACTCCACTAGCTGACGGTAGGTCGGCGCTGGATCTCGCCATCCAGCGGGGGAAAATCATCGCAATCTCCCGAGAAAAAACCTGCTCTAACGGGACTAATGACCAGAGCAGTTGGCGCGCCCGGAAACACGAAAAAATCAATCATATCAATCTGTTGTTGACGTGATGACTTCGTTCATGGGCAGCTGGATGCCGGTGGAGCCTGCAGCGCAGCGGGCGGGGCGGTGAGATGCGGGGCCGGTTTCCTTCACCCAGGGGAGACGTCTGTCGGGCGACACGCACGTCCATAGGACCCACTCCGTCGGCGATGTCACGCTCACGTGGTGATGAGCTGTACTCGCTCCCCGAATCAGGCGAGAACGCGGTCAAAGTGTGCGGTCTCTGAGCACATGTTACGATGAACTCAAGGGATGGTATTCCACGCACAAGTTTAGTGCCGAAATTAAACAATATAATGCGTCTTTGAGACATCAGTGGTCCCACGTGCGGGTTGGAGATGCAAGTCACTGCGAGTGTATCTTCGAAGCCCAAAGTCTATTGTAGAAGTTCGTCTACCCAACGCAAAATCTGAAGTGAGAAGTTTGAAACCACGTTCGAGACACAAGTGAGAAGTATGAACTCAGTAAAAGCTCGAATAGACGTTAATTGCGAAGTGCCAAGTTCGAAGTTCGAGCTGGGAGTCTTCTTGGGGCCTCACTCTGATCGGAATGCCTCCTCTGAGTCTGGCCCTCCTCTGATCCGAGTGCCTGAACCTGATTGCTTAGAATCAGATATCGGGGCGGTGGCGGGGCGACACTTGAACAAATGGTGCGCTAGCTCATGTGGCACAAAAAATGCAGTTGCATTTTTGATTCGTTATTACGAAACGAAATTGAAAATTCTGAAATCGTGCTATTTATTGCTACTTTTTTGCAAAAAAAACATTAGTGTCATCGGCAAACAGAACTGTTCTTTCATTTTTAATTGACGAGGCCATATTGTTAACATATAACAGAAAGAGGATGGGAGCTAAGATCGAACGATGGGGGACCCATGCTCAATTGGCAAATAATTAGAAAGATAAGTAAATAATGTCCTTTTGTGCCAGTACGGTATGTCTACTCTTGGAAGTCGATGTTTAAGATACATGGTTATCCAATCTAATACAATATTATGAATTCTATATGAAGGTAATTGAGATCGTATGAGAGCAAAATGTTATTTTCAATAACGCCAAAAGCTTTCGAACGATCGTCTTCTCATGGCGCAGAGCGAAGTCGCTCGCCTTTCGTCAAGGAGATCCGGGTTCGATTCCCGTCGAATCTCATGTGAAATTTGTTCCAACAAAACGAGTGTGTCTGCTTCACAAGTGCTAGTCCAACCCCTGTGAAGTGTCCTAAATCCTACCATATCCTTATTCCTTCCCAATTCTGGCCGCTGGGTAGTGACGCAGGAGCGCGTAGTGGGAGGCGCGTACGCGGAAATGCTACCTGGCACAGTCCTCTTGACAACAGACTCCGACGAGACGTGACGGACAGAAATATGTACAGTAACGGATGATTATTCCAGATTATAAGTAGAAAGTAACGGAGGATTACTCCAATAGCGCTCAACACTCAAGAATTGCGTCGTGAGTTAACGCAACAAATGTTAAAAAAGGATCTAAAAATATTCCTATGGGTGCTTCATTTTGATCCATTGATGAAGCAACATCTTTAAGAAAAGAAAAAAATGGCAGTTTCCGTAGATTTTCATTTTCTAAAACCGTGTTCTGAGTCTGAAAACGCTTCGTTTCTCCTGAGAATAGTTTCTATTGGCATGTAGAAAAGCCTCTCTAATATTTTTGAGAAAACTGGTAAAAGAGAAATTGGCCGATAATTTTCAATATCAATTTTGTTTGCGTTTTTAAAAAATGGCTTAATTTTTGCTGTTTTGAAAATATCTGGAAATGTTCCTGTTCATAAAGAAGCATTGAAAACGTGAATTAATGGGTGTATAATGTCAGGTGCACAAATGGAAATTCATCTAAACCAGATTAATATTTACTTTTTAGTTTACTGACTATTCTGAGTATTTCGTTGAAAGAAGTTTCGGAAATAAACATAGAGTGGAAATGTTTTTGGGTAGCGTATGATATTGTATTTTGTGGTTTTAGGCCCTTCCTGAAATCAGCCGCAATTGTTGACAGGTGTTGGTTGAAGAGATTCGCAACTTTTCCGGATTACTTGCTTCTCTTTCAGTATCATTTAAAACAAGGGTCTCTACGAAGTATCGAGATGGCTTGGTTGTATTTTTTACGATATTCCACGTTTGATGGTCCTTTACCTGAATTTTCAAACAGGTTTTTAACATGTAAGCATTAAATATAGACAATTTACAGGCAATTAATTTTTCAAAAATGGCTCCAAATTCTTCAAATTTTTTCTTGGAATGTAATAAAGATCGATAAAAATGTGGTGCTGGTCCCATTTCTGACAAACTCTCTGCATGTTTGAAAATTGCGAAAAGTCAACTTTAGGAAATTACATTTAAAATAAATTTTTGTGTTAAATTAAATCTGTTCTAAAAAATTAAATTAGTCCTGTAAAAAAGGCTACGTACAATCTTTTGAAAAAACAAGTAGTCGCATATTTCTGGTAGTAGTTAATGCAATTGAAAAGTGAAAAGTGAAAAGAGAAATGAAAAGCGATTGAAGAGTGAGCCCCGATGAACTCCGCCCGAGCGAGAGGAATTGCGGCTGCCTGGACAAAAGGCCCGAGATGTAGGCGCCATCTTGCATTCTTCACCGAATCGGACTGGCTCAAGGCCTGAGAGTGGCAATTCCAGCTTCTCTACCAGCCGCCGTGTTCGTAGGACCAAGCTTCCAGGAACCTGCAACTGTGGAGGTTCTTCACCCGGATACCTTTTCGGATGCAATCGAAATGTATAAATTTATTTGTGAGACTCACT